>DWQW01003228.1:0-23370 GCA_018249695.1 Heliconius erato demophoon
ACTCAACGCCGCGCTTAACCTCGACACCAGAGCGAAGAAATGGAAATATAAATTTAAGTAAATATTTCATCTCCTCGAGTGGGGATCGAACCCACAACCAGTCGGTTTTACAGTCACACCTCGTACCACTGCGCCACCACTGGTCTCTCATTTTGTGTTATAAGATATTCCTAAATTTTTAGTTTGCTAGCAAGAAAAAATTAAGAAAATGAAAGACACAGTGAACTCACATAATATACTGGCAATTATTTGCAAACTATTTCTCCTTGTAAACTAACAACATTAATAACTTATTGTTCAACTTAAGATTTTTACTCGCTTCCAGGGAACTAATATAAAAAATACTGCCAGTTTTTATGTTTTATACGTATTTTATATATCGTAATGTTATGACACTTTGTTTACCACATCCCCTCAATTTTCGAGACGTTGCGGGTTGATAAACGGAAATCAACACCTATCTTTGTCTTGTAACCGGAACAACAAAAATGGAACTTAAATGGCAATCGAACTCACAATCGTCTCACTTAAATTAAGATGTTGTGCCACTGCGCCACGATGGCCTCGAATTGACTCGACTTCCACTTAATTTCAAAATATATATAATATTATATTTAAAAAAGTACTAAAAAGTAATTGAGGCCGGTCGTGGCGCAGCGGCACGAGGTGTGACTGCAAAACCGGTTGTGGGTTCGATCTCCACTTGAGGAGATGAAATATTTACTTAAATTTATATTTCCATTTCTTCGCTCTGGTGTCGACGTTAAGCGCGGCGTTGAGTTCTGCCACTCAACACGCAATGCCTCCAAAATTCGGCAGAAAGTGGAGAACGGAGTATCTTAACGTTAGGTTCCCTCTGCCTACCCTGCTGTTTGCGGGATACAGCGTGAAGGTAATTTAATTTAATTTTTTAAAAAAATAATAATTCCGCAAATCAACCTCCAGAAAGCAAATGTGATTATCCACACACTACCCGCGATACACAAATTTCTTTTCCGAACGGATTCATTTGCGGGCTCGGCAGAATTTAGACGCGTACCCCGGGAGCGGCAAATTGTGAATTAGAACACGTTTCCAATGATCTCCGACGTTTATATATAATATTTTAGTATTTTTTTATCTACGTTTTTTTTAGTGCATCGTAAGTTGATAGGCCTTATTTATTACTTAGTTTCTCTATTTTTTACTCTGAAAAGTATTATTATAGAGGTGCATTGGTTTTGGATAAATGGAATCCAACTTCACTTAACTCAGTGGTTCCCAACCAGAGGTCCGCAGAAGCCCAAATATGGTCCACGACCGATTTTAATTTTATGACGGGATGGTGAGGCGAAGTTTCTGTTTAATTATCACAGTAAATTTTTATTATAACTAAATGCATAGTGGTCTCTACTACCAAGAATGAAATAAAAGTGGTCCTTCATCAAGGAAAGGTTGGTAATCCCTGATCTAACTAGTCTGGAATAGTGAACATATTGTATAAGTTATTTCCCCAAAACATTTCAGTCATTAACCTTGTTTTATTTAAAATAAGAATAAAAAACTGTACGAAAATTGAATTATTTGAATATTTAATTGTAATACTTCTAAATTATTCATATAGTTCCGTAGATACCGATAACAGTGGAAACACACAACGCAGAACGCCGCCGGCGCACCGCTCCGCTTGTTAGCTAGTTTTTACTGCAACCCCTTTGTGGTGAATTGCATCAATGTACGTACATACGGTGTGCTTATTTATTCTCACAACTGCTACTGTTGTAATGATTTTGTTTCCCAATCTTTATTTTAAAGTGTTTATTTTTAGCTAATTTTGTATATTTTCTATGTAGACTGTAAACGTGACAGGTTGTGGGTTCGATTATCACTTGAGGAAGTGAAATATTGAATATTTTAATTTTTTTTGATGTCCAAGCCAAGGGTGGTGTTAAGTTTCGTCAATCAAAACGAAATACCTGAAAAAAAATAGATTTTAAAAACTAACGATAACTTAATATTCTTGAAATAAAGTTTAGATATTACGGTGTTTCTTACTAAAAAAAATCAGTACACAAAAAACAAAACTTCTTCAACATCTTTGCAAGATTAACTCTAAATACAAATGAATTTTTCGATTATATTTAACATAATAAAATGATCAGAACTTCCATCAGCACCTTACTTACTTTCGTAATGTCATTTCGGGTCGCCAGCACCGATTTTCATTTGTCGGCATTACATGGATTAGCCCTCATTCCGCACCCCCGGTATTATTGTAAATAATCTTGTCTAAACCCAGTACGATATTACGTAACGAATTCAAATAGGCTCGAACAATGCGGTAGTAGTTTAAACACGCGTATAATTTTCAAATTGTGGTGCCGTGCCATGTGCGTCGCCTGGGGCTGGGGCTTGGTGGCCAAGTGGATGTTGGTGTTACGAATGTGGATATTGGTGTAGTTAAAAAAAATGTTTCACGTTTTATCCCGCATAGGGCAGGGTAGGTAGAAGAAGGTGGAACCTAGTGTTAAGGCACTCCGTTTCTCGCTTTTCACCTAATATTCGAGGCATTGCGTGTTAAGTGGCCGAGGTCGGGTTTTGGTTTGGAGCCAGAGTGAAGAAATGAAGATATTCTAATAAAAATAATAAATAAATTAATATAAATAAATAAATGTTATAATAAATGAATATAAATAAAACAATAAATATTTTTTTATAATTAAAATAGATAATTATATACCTAATTTATTAGGGTTTTATAGAAAATGAGATGTTTATACAGCAAGAGCACAGGCGTGCGACTGTAAACGCTACATTTATGGATTCATTTCCACTTTGGGGGAATGTAATATTTAATATTTTAATTTCCTTGTAACGACGAGTCGGAGACGGCCTGGAGTTCCGCCACTCAACACTCAATGCCTCCAGAATTCGATGGAAAGGGAACAACGGATATATCTTAACGGGGACGGAGTGTCTTAACACTAGGTTCCAAGGATTCTTCCACTTACCCTTCTATATTGGTTTACAATTTCAACAACTATTATACAAAATCACACGATATGGCGCCATGACGGCTATCCGTTCGGAAACGGTTGCCGCTAAACGAGCATAACGCAAATATCCACCAGCGGCTTCTAGATAATAAACCCCTTTTATTGGCTTTATACGCTTGTACATTTGTCACTTTCGCCAATTAGACACGCAGAATGGAAAGAGTGTGTGTTGGTTTTGATGGGTGATTACTCGTGAATCAGTTTTGGTCACTTAAATTTTAATTTCATTTTCGGTGGCCTGGCCTGGTCGTGGTAAGGGCTGTAATTGCAACAGGTTGTGGGTTCGATTCCCACTCGAGGAAACGAAATTTGAATATAAATTTGATATTTTTATTCTTTCGATCTGGTATCGATGCAAAGCCCAGCGTTGAGTTCCACCACTTAAAACACTACAAGTAGCGGAATGTAGCGTCGCGTTTTGTGTTATCACTGATAGGAAAACAAAAATCAATTAAAATTTTTTATGGCCTCAAAAGATAATTCTTCAAATCTAAATATATTACGGCCATACAAATACAATTCTTCTTTATTTTGTATGGCAATTGATTGAGGCAATTACATATTACCTAAATAGATTTAATTATTTTAATATATTTTTATGAAGCTGTATTAAATTCAATACTAAAAACAATATCTTTCATATGCTTTCAGCCAACTTTGTAATTCGGCTCGTCTTGGTATTGGTAAGGTATGGTAACCTTACCTGTACTTAAAATCCGTTAAATCTGTATCTGCGGTTGCGTTAGTACATAAAAGTCATCAGTTTCACGCTGTTTCCCGCGTACAGCAGGGTAGGCAGAGGGAACATAGTGATAAGCCATTTCGTTCCACACTTTCCGCCGAATTTTTCGAGGCATTGCGTGTTAAGTGGCGGAACTCTACGCCGGACTTTTTACCTTAGTGCCAGAGCGAAGAATTGAATATGTTAAGAAATAATATTTCATTTTCTCGAGTGGGGATCGAACCCACAACCAGTCGATTTACAGTCACACTTTGCGCCCCTGCGCCACGACTGGCTTCGACTTAATAAACTTTAAAAAAATATAATAAAGCTTATGACCACAGAAGGGACGTTTCAATGTAAGGAGCCAGAGGCTATACGCGGGAGGGTTATCTGATTTTCAAAGACATAGTTAAAAATGTAACAGTTGCGTAGCGGTTATTATGAAACATGTGGCATATTGTATGCCTGTCTGATTAGGGCAAACAGTGGTGTTTAACCCCGGCAAAGGTTAGGCTATAAACAAAACACCCTTTTTCAATGGCGGTTTTTATAATTATTGCAATACAAATTTAAAGTTGTCGTCTCGTGGCGCAGTGGGTGTTCGTTTGATTGTAAGCGATGGATGTGGTGGTTTGTTTCCCATTTGCATGAGTGATTATTATATTTAAGTTATTTTCGTTTTTCCGCTCGAGGAGATAATGCGCGGTGTTTAGTTTCGCCGTCTTATAAGATACGGAATATCGTGGCAATCGGTTAGTAAGGAACGGAGTGCCTTAACACAATTTTTTTCTCTATCCTTACAGATCGAGAAAAACAGTGAAGCTGCGAGTTTCTAGCCACTTTTAAATATTTTATATTATTTATTAGTATACAGTTTAAATCTATACTCAATTTCATGTGCGAGAAATGATAAAAGACTATTAAACGACTGTGTGTTATTTTATTTATAAATATTTTAGTATATTAAGGACATGACGCACTTCAAACTCTGATTTACTATACAAAACTCGTTGTGTTTTTTGTTAAATCTTTAGTAAAAATGAAAGTTAGAGAAAATGTCGCCCTTGTGTTCAAATGGAAATACTAGGAATTTTGTATATATACATAAAATTTTCAATTTAAAGCAGTTCTTGAGATTAGTGCCCTCAACCAAACACACTCCTAAGTTATAATATTACTATAGATAAAAGATACAAGATTCAGTTTTACCATAAAGCCCATTTTACCAACTTTGTCAAATTCAACGTAATATTTAATTCCATCGACGAGCATCGATCATCCGCCGCCGCCTTTGGGGAGTATCGGTTATCAATTTTAACTTGACTAAGAAATCGTTTTTAACTGAAGTAATTTTTTTGAAAGCGTTCGGATCTTGGGAAAGGTGGTAAATTGCATTACGTTTCAAGTAATATTATTATTATTTCTTATATATATTTCTTATTTCTTATATTATTTTTTGATTTGTACTGGTTATCTATTAACTAATTGGTTGTGTGTGAGGCCAGTCGTGGCGCAGGGGCTCAAAGTGTGACTGTAAAACCGACTGGTTTTGGGTTCGATCCCCATTCGAGGAGGAAGGCAGAAGGAACCTAGTGTTAAGACACTCCGTTAATTGTTTAATTTTTATTATAATCGTTGTAGAAGTCCTTATAGAGAACAAAAAATGTTTTTAATCTGTAGATAATATAATATGTTTAAAAAAAAATCTGTCCGCTACAGTCAACCTTGTATCATATTATCATGGTAATATCATATACATAAATGTTAGTTTGTTTGTTACGCTTTTACACCAAAATTACATAAACGCTTATAATTAAACTTTGTACATATATTCATATAGGTATTGTAAAGGACATAGGATATTTTATGATAAAAAAAATATATTATCCTTTGCCTATAATATAAAAAAAAGTTAAGTGAACAAAGCCGCGTTTGAGTCTCTACTTGTATATAAAAGAAAACACTATTAGAGTCTAGTCCATTTAACTAAAAAAAAATCAGCTTCACGCTGTATCCCGCACACAGCAGGGTAGGCAGAGGGAACTTAGTGTTAAGACACCCCGTTCCCCACTTTCTGCCGATTTCTGAAAGCATTGCGTGTTGAGTGGCAGAACTCACGCCGCGCTTAACCTCGACACCACAGCGAAGAAATGGAAATATAAATTTAAGTTAATATTTCATCTCTTCGAGTGGGGATCGAACCCACAACCAGTCGGTTTTACAGTCACACCTCGTGCCGCTGCGCCGCGACTGGCCTCCATTTAACTATTTACATAATATTTTACTTTTACCGTTCGTTCGACCTTTGTGAATTGTTTACGAACTAGAAGATTATTGGCTATCGATATATTACTATTTGTTTTTATTACTTCCACCACAAGAAATAATACGGGGCCACTCAGCGGTATCAATAGGATTGGGAGGGACAAAGGGAAGTTATTAGAAAAGCTAATGATACGTCTTTGAAACAATGTTTATTTTATATTGTTTTCTTAACGAAATATTGAAATAATAATATATTGATATGAAAAAGAAATAAATATTGCTGTATAATTTTTTTTTCATTTTTTTTTAATAAAATGACTTAGTTGAGTTCTGCCACTCAACAACGCAATGTCTGGAACAGAGTGTCTTGAAACTGGTCTCCTCTATTTGGCTTGTTTTGTGGAATAATGAAAGCTAAACTTCACTTACGTGATTTTATACATTTTCAATTTAAGAAAATTTATTTTAATTTTATTCATTTTTCTCACTGTTACAATGTTTTTGTTTTTGTTAATGTGTTTGTTTAAAAAAGATAATGAAAAAATCATCACGAAACTCCACTCCACTTACTTTCAAACAGAAAAGAAAAACCAATCAAAATTTACATATAAACCATCCGAATCCCTTTAACTCCTTCGTAGTTTGTCAATTTATCTTCCATTCCATATAAAAAAGTTTGGAAAATAACCTCTGCGCGTCTCGTAAACACAATATCGTAAGTATTGTGTATTTACTGGCGTACTCGTATAAGTATCGGTTGCGCCCCCGGCCCCGGGATCTGGGAAACAATGAAAAATGACCGGCGGAAAATTGCTCAGCTTTCCAAAGGATTCGTATACGATACGATCTAGGGCTCGTAGAAGATTTGGGTTGGGGCGGACTTGGTGATGTATGTAATAGAAATTTTTATTATTTTTTTCTTATGAATATTATTAGGTTTTTAGATTCATTATATGTATTGTGGTTTTGTTTTCTTTTTATGTGTTTGTTTCTTTGTCAATGTGTTCCGTTTTAAGTACGAAACGTCTATTAAAATTGGAATAAACCGATCAAAACATATTTAAATTAAATGTCTAACTTGTCTATTTGCGCTGTAATTATTATATCATGAACAACCTGAAATAAACACAAAGAAATATTAGAATATGAAAATTAGACTTAATAAATAATTACAAGTATACGAGTAAGTATATGTACATTATATATTCTACATGTATATTTCAAATTAAATTGTAAACAGTTATTATTAGCTATCGTATATTTAACAATAAGCATCCTATGTATAATATTATCATGAAATATTTGTTCTCTAAAATTTAGACAAAAAAATATTCATTTTTCATTTGAATAAAAAAAAATAGCGCAGCGGTACAGCGTTTGACTGTAAATGATATTATTGTGAATTCGATTTCCAGTCTAGAAAATGAATTATTGGATTTTTTTTAGAATCATGATAAAGACCAACATTGAGATTCGCCACTCAATACGCAATTCGTGGGTAACGAAGTGTATTAACACTTGGTTCCCACAGCCTACCCTGCTATATTCAGTAAACAGCCCAAAAAATAAATAAATAACAACTTTATTAATTAATATTAAAACACAAAAGTCTCACATAAATTAATAAATATATTAAAAAAAAATACTCAAAATGTCCAAAAGATAGAAATATCTCTCTATACAGAGTACGTAGACACTACCACCCTTATATATTCATTTAAAGTAGTAAATGAGTAAATTTCCATTCCACAATAATATTTTAAACAAGCCAGCCCCGGGCCCCGCGCCGGTCCTGCGTCAGCGCGCACTCTATTTTCCTATTTGCGCGTCAGATTGGCTGTGATTGTATTGTTTGCACCATCCGCCTGAACTCGCGCGGAAAATGTGTTGACTGACTACTGGAATATACTTCGGAGATGCAACATTTTGTTCTTGAGTTATGTATTTAAGTTTGTTTGTTTTTTTTCGTTGTAGTTTTTAGCTTCACGCTGTATCCCGATTACAGCTGGTTAGGCAGAGAGTATCTATAAATATACTCGTATATATATCTGTTAAGACACTTCGTTCGCCTTTTTGAACCGAATTCTGGAGGCATTTCGTGTTGAGTGGCGGAACTCAACGCCGCGCTTTGCCTTGACACCAGAGCGAAGAAATGAAAATATTAAATATTTCATTTCTTCGAATAATAATCGATTTCTATTTTTGTTTCTTTCTCATCGATAGTATTATTTGTATACAATAAATTGTTTTCTTCTATACTAGAAAGAGAGAAGGGAAGAGAAGATATACAGTAAACACATATATAGTACTTTACTTCAACATTAGTCAGGTCTACAAGGATGAAAACATACACCATACGTACTATCTTATTTCTCTCTTGTATTATCATGTCATCTAGTTTTTTATATTTTTCTAAAAACATATTATAAAACAAAAACAATCATTGAGCATCTCCAAAATTAAAAAAAACACATCAGCTTCACGCTGTGTCCCGCACACAGCAGGGGAACAGAGGGAACTTAGACACTCCGTTCCGCACTTTCCTCCGAATTCTGGAGGCATTGAGTGTTAAGTGGCGAAACTCAACGCCGCGCATTGGCTCGAAATTAAAATATAAATTTAATTAAATATTTAATTTCCTCCAGTGAAGATTGAACCCACAACGCGTGTTTAACCTAAAAAAAAACGCAATTATTCTAAAACCCCATAACCCGTCTATATTGTCAATACACTTGTAGCCAATCACCTGCGAGGGCGTTACGTAGATACGTCGTAACGCGCGGATAACTTTTATGTGCGGCAAATTCTGTTTATAGGGCCGTGTGTCGCGATTCACCGCCGCCGCCAGCCGCTGTAATCGGAAATATTGTCATGGAATGAAGTTAGTCTATGGTACACGCCACAAGCGATGGGCGATCATTTTGAGAATTAATTTTGGGTTTGTAGCTAATGTAGACATGTCGTGGCGCAGGGGTACGTAGTGTCAATGCGATAGGTTGTGACTTCGATTCCCGGGCGAAGAAATGAAACATGTAATATTTTCATTTCTTGGTTCTGGTGTCGAGGCGCGGCGTCGTGTTTAGCTATTCAACAGGCAATGCCTTCAGAATTCGACGGAAAATGGGGAACGGAGTGTCTTAACACTGGATTCCCACTGCTGCATGCGGGACGCGGCGTGAAAGTAACAATAAAGAGAATAGAATTATCGTACTATGATTTGATTAAATTATAGTATATATCATACTTGTGACTATTGTAGTATATACGGAAGTAATCATATTTCCGGTTCTACCCCATATTGCGTAGAACTTAATATGTAAAATAGAACCCGTTCCCGTAGTCCTCCTCTAAATTGCCTACATGCCAAATTTTAAGTTCTGTAAATCCAGTAATTTAGTTTGTGCGGTGTCTGTCAGTCAGCAACGGAAGAGTTATTTTTTCAACTTTACGTTGTATCCTGCACATAGCAGGGAACCCGGGAACTTAGTGTTAAGACACTCCGTTCCGACTTTCATACGTATGTATAGATATTTGTGTTCAAACCACACTATCGCTGCATCTTACTCCTTGTTCTTCACACGAATGTGTACGACGTCGTTTCAATATTATTGTCGATCTCACTCAGATAACAAACAAGTTATTGGTCCGCTATTGCCCCGACTCCGCTGTGATATTGTTTTCTGATCGATCTTATTTTTTCTTATTACGTATTGGTAATTGGATTTTTTTTATTTTTTATGATTTTTTTATTTATGGAATTAAATTCTTGGTCTATTTATATTTATAAATAATAATCGCAAATGATTTTTTTATTAAAATTTTAATTAATGCTATATAACATTGAATTAATTACATTTTTAAATTATTTTCTTTATTATTATGTCGCTTTACTATGATAAATCGTAATGTACAGAAACTTAACTTTAGAAAACCGGCCTCTAGAACGTAGTTACAGCGCCATTTAGATCATTTTTATATTATTAAATAACATTTGAGGCTATGGCGAAATAGGCGAAAGTGGAACAGAGTGTCTTACCACTAGGTTCCCTCTATCTTATCCTGCTGTATTCGGTATACAGCATCAGCTAATTTAATTAAATTAAAAAAAAAATAATATCTGCATATTTACGTAACACACGTTAATTATCATAAAATCTCCATCACGCAGTAACACCCAGTAGCTCGCCGAGTGCCACTGAGCTCCACACTCAACACAGGTGTAACAACGTCGTTACCACAATCAGCACTAACGATGTCTCACACACACTCAACTTTACCTACATACACTCAACTCAATGCATAAGAAAAGAACAAGATAAAACAAAGAAAAATAGTCTTTTAGTCTATTTTAAATACATGTCATATTTCCTTGAAATATTAAGCGAGTGCTTTTGTTTTGGTTCCTATATTGAGGTTTCGTAATACATCGTCCTATAGTGTTGTATTACATAGTATTAAAGTCTTTATAGTGATGTAATAGAGGTTATAACGGTGTGTGGTCCCAGCTGAGGAAGGTCTACGTGATTTCTAATTGGTGCTGGGATGTGTGGCCGCGGGCGTGGAGTAGCAATTTAGAGGCAAATGTGTTTTTTAATTGTACGACGCGACGCGGTTTCTACATAGTGTAATAAGCCTGTTGTATTGAAAGGCAGTTTTTACACTTGCTGTATGTAATTTTGTAATGTTGTTTGTTTGTTACAGGTACAGAAGGACTTCTTTGGGCGTATCGTTCCTGTGGCTCAAGTGCAGAAACAAGGTATGATTGTCATAGTGTTAAGACACTCCGTTCCCCACTTTCTGCTGAATTCTGGAGGCAATGCGTGTTAAGTGGCAGAAGTCACGTCGCGCTTTGCCTCGACACCAAAGCGAAGAAATGGAAATATAAATTTAAGTAAATATTGCATCTCCTCTAGTGGGGATCGAACCCACAACCAGTCAGTCTTACAGTCACTCTTTGTGCCGCTGCGCCACGACAGGCCTCAATTATGGTAGTAGGTATGATTGTTCTATTTTAATTTTAATCTTTGCAACGAATCTTATACAATAATATTTATAAAGTCTCAATATCTAGTCATCATATGCCTAGTTGTATATAGCGATAAAAAACCTTCTCATTGAATTAGAAAATTGATTACAAGAAAAATACTTTGACGTTGTATTTTTTTGTGTAAGATGCAAGAAATGACATAAATACTACCGTTCAAAAATAAATAAAAAATTCACAACTGTCGAATACTTATTTTTAACTTAATGAGCAAATTTGAATTACATATCCTTTAAATTATTATAAAATAAACAAAATGTTATATATCGTAATATTCCAAAAAAAATCACTAATATGAAATATAAAGCAAAAAAAAAAAACATCAAACGAGCAAATCCATAAACCGCAGCCTATACCAAGCAATTTTCCTTTAATCTCTTTACTTGTCACCGAAGTAACGACACCGCACAAAATGGCCGTAGCGTTATTGCGTATAATATACTATTATCACATAAAGTTACAAGTGGGCCTATTATTTTCAATTACGTCGAGAAGGGGTTGTTAATATCCATCGCCGTCAACGCCGGAATCGAACACCTGATCCACCGTCTGCCCGATTGTCGGAATTTATATTTTAGATGTTATATCTATAATTTGGTCTGGGATCCGTTTTAATAGACGTTGTGCTGTTAACTCTTGTTGATAGGCTGTGGATATACTGTTTGTCGTTTAGTTAAACTTTATTTTTTTTATGTAATATAATTTGTAATTAAATTGAAAATGGTGTTGAGTGCCGCTGCTTATAGACTAAGCAGTCTCGAATTCAGTTCAGATTCGGGGGAAGTGGAAGAAAATTTGAATTAGGGAGCGTGGAATAGAGTGTCTTAACACTATCTGCGGACCTTGATATATTCAGGATATAGCGTGAAAATATTTTTCATTGTAATTTTAATTATTTGTAATTGTAATTCAATTTATTATGACTGGTAATTAATCAGGATTATTTTGTGAATACTGTACATATCTGTAATTTATATTTGTAACAGAACCAGGCCGTATTGTTGATGTGTCAATAAATAAATAAATAAAATAATAAATTCTCAAATTACATAAAAAAATATTATGATGATTTCTTATTATATACATATACACACCACTTTAGTACAAATGTCTGTTCAGCTCGTTAACTCGACTGCTTTAATGGTCTCAACGCGATTTGTAATGGGAGATACCGAAAATTCATCTTACGCCAACGCGAGCTCCACGTCAGGATGAGAAACGATAATTCACAGCTTAACCACGACGCTGTTCACTGTATACTTGGTAAATGCTATATTTAAAATTTTGAAATGTTGATTTATTACCTTAAATGGTTATTAATAAATGGGTTTTATTATAGGCGGCAAGTTATAAGTAATTGGATTGGGTATTTCGGTTGTTGTATTTTGATTTTTTGATCTCTTTTATTCCCTCTTGATCTCATTTGACGGGGTGTACTGAAAGAATTCTGGTGTTGATACATTCCGTGTTGTTTGGTAGAAATCAACGCCTCTATTTGTCTTACCAGAACGATCTGTACTGGTGAAAATTATTGTTAAATGAAGAATTTGATCAAGAAATTAAGTATTAGGTGTTTAGTGGATAAGTTGTTTGATATAAAAAAACGCAGTGTTGAATTGGGGAACAGAGTATCTAAACTAATAGCTTGACACTAAAAAAAATATAAAAATAATATTTTAATAAATGTAAGGCGATGCTACAAAGTTTCGTAGACACCGCTACGAAATATGTAGCTTTTATATTTTTCTTTAATATTACATTTTTCAAAATCACGTTATTATATTATAAGGTTCATTTTCTAACTATATTTTAATTGTAATTGTTGATTGATAAAAAAAAATGAATTTCATACTGTATCAGAGTAGATTAGGAAAGGATTTTAAGAATTTCGTTGGGCTTACGGTACTGTTTATTTTTAAAAAAATTTTAAATTAAATTAAATATTGCAATATATAGATATAAATATTTTGTTATTCATTCATTAGGACGATCGACGATTCCCACTCGGATAAATTTTTTTTTTTTTTCATTTCCTCGATCTGGTAGAAGCGCATTATTGAGTTCCGCCACTCAACACTCAATATCTCGGTAATTTTGCTAAAAGTGAGGAACAAAGTGTCTCAACACTAATATATAATATATATATTCCTACAACTTATCATCTAAAATAAATTTGTTCAAAATTAACATTTGCAAACCACAAAAGTTTACATACACCAAAATACATTATTATCGTCTCGTAGAAAATCCAAGGAGCAAGTTGTAATGAGCGCTCTAAGCCAATTGTAAGCGAGATCGACTCGTTGTTTGACTTGGCCCCCATTGTACACCTCACTCGATTTTGGCCAAATGATATTATTCCAAGCTTATATTATGTTAAATTGGTTTTCCACTTGTGATTTAGTTGGAATTATTAATTTCCAATAATATTTCCAATAATGTTAATTTATATATTGTAATTGTAATTGTTCAATGTTTAAACAAATTTCTGATGTTGAATGTTGGAATGGTTTGTTGTTGTATGAGTTTTGGTTTAGTGGTTGTCTTGATTGAATGTGACAAGTTAATATATATTATAGATACTATACTAATAGGAGGTAGTGTGCGTAGTTTTTTTATATATTTTCATTTTTTTTTATATTTCAAAAATTACAACTTTTGAAAATTTCCAAATTACAACTATATAATTATAAAATATCTTTAAATCAATTCATGGCATGAATAAAAATATTCTTCCAGCATAATACACGTTTCTTAAACAGAGGCCAAAGTTATAAAAAATTACAAACACGTTTCTTAAACACCAAATTTTATTTTCAATTGAAACCATAATTCCGCGGAAAATGGGAAACGCATGTGTGTTAGTGGGAACGGAGTGTCTACAGTACAACATTAAGTTCCCAAGTTCCCTCTACGACCCTGCCAATTGCGTGATACGCACGTGGCTACCGCATGAAGCCGAAAAAGACAAAAAACCTACAAAACCCTGATATCTAAATATTATTATTAAAACAAACATCCAAAACACAATCTAATACACTCCAATCCCAATAAAATGAACCACCAACCACCAAAACGCAATATTTAAAACAACATACACGCTAAAACTTAAATTAAATGCCACGAATGTAATCTAAAAGCATTATATTAACAAAAACGGTATGAATGAGAGTCATAAAAGCGATCTTCTCATCACCCCGCCTTTAATTCACCGTCGTCCGCATAAAGCCCGGCTAAATTAAAATGCTACACTAGTTACCGGCTCTTTCATGTAAAAGCTGGGTTATTAAAGCGAGTCGGTTAAGAGTTGCGTGTTGACCTCCGTGTGAGGGTTCCGTATGATAAGTGAAAGATAAATTAAAAATTATTGTATATTCTTATTTTGTGTATCTTGTAGGGCAGAAAAGTGTCGTCTACTTTGTTATAACTACACCCTGTATTCCGCAATATATAATAACTGTAGGCAAACCTGGGAATACAGTGTTAAGATACTCCGTTCCCATTAAGATTCTGGACCCCACTTTTCGACGAATTCGGGAGGCGACATTGCTTGTTGAGTGGCGGAATTCAACGCCGCGTTTTGCCTCGATACCAGAGCGAGGTAATGAAAATATTAAATATTTCAAATGTTCAAGTGGGAAACGAGCCCACGGCCTGCGACGTATACATCCTCTTGTTTTCTACTTTTTAATGAAATTATATACTTAGGTGTCAAAATCACACATAATGTTTGCTAACAGTTGCCACTAACTATCTGAAAATTTTAAACAATCTCTATATATAATAAGACATAATAAATATTTCATTGCATAGATCTGAACTAATTATAACTAGCTTTCTATATTTTTAGAAGATTACAAAAAAATTTGCATTTTTTAATTATTTCATAACAGTTACCTTTTTTAAATAATATTAAAAACAACTTCAATAATTTTCACAACCAAATCCCCATACTTCTCTACCATGAAACCCTACGAGATATACAACACCCTGTGTTCGTACGGCGCGAGGCGCGGTGGAGGCGGGCGCCGTCACAATGCGGGCTATTAGCGAGCGCAAACACGCCGCCCACCAGTAATTATACAAGTTGATTATATGTGAACGCTTTGTGTTTAATACTTTTTTATGTATATATAGGGTAAAAATATGATATGATTTTATTATATTTTTTTTTATAGGTAGAGTCACGTTGTATCACTTAGGGGTAGAAAACATTGTGTTAAGACACTCCGTTATTTGTTTTCTGTCGGATTCTCTTTGGAGATTAATGTAGATAGTGAGGTGCTTTTTGCTTGATGTTTTTTGTAAATTTGGAATTGGTTTAAGTTAGTTATCGTAATCTTCATCGTTGGCTAAACTATATCAAAATTATATAAAAATTATTAAAAAAAACAGTTCAGCCTATTTCATATTATACGTTCTACAATAAAAAATAATAACACTACTCAAATCGATCAAATCTGGTCCCTGTTGTGATAAAAATTAACTTATTTTAAACATTTATATAGTATATAATGTATTTGTATTATAGTATCTATGTTAAATGTCATTCATTATCAGTTATTTTTGATTTTCTAAATGTTCAGCTTACAAAAAAAAACATTTATTTTTTCAGCTTCACGCTGTATCTCGCGCACAGTAGGGTAGGCAAAGGGAACCTAGTGTTAAGACACTCCATTCACCACTTTCCGCCGAAATCTGGAGATATTGCGTGTTGAGTGGTGGAACTCAACGCCGTGCTTTGCCTCGACACCATAACGAAGAAATGAAAATATAAATTTAAATAAATATTTCATGTCCTCGAGTGGGGATCGAGCACACAACCAGTCGATTTTGCAGTCACACTATGTACCTATGCACCACGACTGGCCTCAAATACATATACTACTACATAATCTTTTTAACATATTTTACGTACAATGTTAAATATGTGGCGTATATTTTTTAACTTCACACTGTATTTAGTAGAGGACGCAGAGAAAACCTACCCTACCGTTCAGACACTGTTCCTCAATCACCACCCAGACGCTTTTCTTCATAGCACGTTTAGTGATGGGACTCAACATCGCACTTCTCTAATCACCGGCGAAGATATTGAAAATAATTCATTCCACCGAGTGTAAATCGAACCCACAACCGTTAAATCTACAATTAAGCGCTATACCGCCAAACTATAACCACCTATATGCATTACTGCTTCACGCTGTATCCCACACACGGCAGGGTAGGCAGAAGGAACCTAGTGTTAAGACACTCCGTTCCCTCCTTTTCGCCGAATTCTGATTGAGTGCTGAGTGGCGGAACTCAACGCCGCGCCTTAATATTAACCATTTATTTTTTTATTTTTCTAGACGCAGTAGCTGATGTGATATCATCAAGCAATGTGTTCTACCAATATCGAGAAGGATTCAATAACGCTGTGAGACGTAACGTGCGGGTTCGCGATTTATTCTAAATACTCATTTTGTAGAATGTTATATAATGTACATATTATTTATTTCGTTGTATGTTTTTTTTAATAATTAAAAATGTTTTAAGTGCCTCAAGGAATATTTGAAGTTGATAATGTTATATTATAGAATAAATAATAAGTTTTAGAAATATTTGTTGTTTTTATTTTAAATCTTTACTTCTAAATATTTTTTTAAGTCACGCTGTATTCCGCACACAGCTGGGTAGGCAAAGGGAACCTAGTGTTAAGACACTCCGTTTCTTATTTGTTGCCGAATTCTGGAGGCACTCAACAGAGTGGGAGATCTCAACGCTTTACCTTGACAACGGAGCGAAGAAAATGGAAATATTAAATATTTCATTTCCTAGAGTGAGAATATAATAGAAAGAGAACCCTCAACCGCGTTTATAGTCACACCTTGAGCCCGTGCGCCACGACTGGCTTTAGTAAATTTTGAATAATTCTAATTAATAAATAGAAAACTTAAAACTTTCTTCTATATATAACAATTAATACTGCAAGTATATTTTGGATTTATATCACACCTGATACCAAAACAAAGCAATAGCTTAATGTACCTAATAGCCAGTTGGCAATAATTCATAAACTTTGCAGTACACCCCTTTATAAAGTAATTGTTATATGATATCTATGTATATGAATGTCGTATAAATCAGAGCGGAGAGTGGAGTGTTTTGATATTAGGTTTTCTCTGTGAGAGAAAGTGAGAAGTTGGAAAAAATATGAATGCACAAACATAAGAAATTATTGCTAAGTCAAGTAAACTGTTGTATTAACTGACTAGAGTAAACCTGATACTTAAATCCTATTGACATTTTGTTGTTTAAAGCCGTCATGACCCAAAGGTACAAGCTTGTAACTGTAGTCATACTTTAGTTTGATTCCTGCTTGGAGAAATGAATTATTATTTATAAAAAAAAAAATCTTTATTCTGGTGCTAAGGCAAGAAGCGCGGCGGCGTGAGTTCCACTACTCAACTCGCAATGCTTAATTTTTTACGCAATGCCGAAAATTTGGTATAAAGTGGAGAAAGGAGTGCTAAAACACTTCTTCTTGTGTTAAAACACAAGACTCCAACTGTTTACCTTGCTATATACAGGATACAGCGTTAATTAAAAAAAAAACTATTATAAAATTACAAACAATCAATTGCATCCTTGCAAAAGATACTAAAAAATTTTTTTTTTCGGTTTTTTACAACTATTTGACTAATATTAAACAATGAATATATGTTATAAATCAAATCAAATTCACGCTATATCCCGCACACAGAAGGGTAGGCATGGAGAACCTAGTGTTAAGACACTCCGTTCCCCACTTTCCGCCGAATTTTGGAGGCATTGCGTGCTGAGTGGAGGAACTCAACGCCGCGCTTTGCCTCGACACCAGAGTGAAGAAATGAAAATATAAATGTAAATAAATATTTCACTTCCTCGAGTGGGGATCGAACTCACAACCAGTCGGTTTTACAGTCACACTTTGTGCCTCTGCGCCACGACCGGCCTTAATATATGTAATCCGAAATAAAAAAATCTGAATTTGAATAAAAGTAAATAATAATACGAAATCATCTTCTAATCATTATATTTTTTAATTTGGTAAGCAAATCAAAATGAGAGGCCAGTCGTAGCGCAGCGGCACGAGGTGTGACTGTAAAACTGACAGGTTGTGGGTTCGATCCCCCCTCGAGGAGATGAAATATTTACTTAAAATTTATATTTCCATTTCATCGCTCTGGTGTCGAGGTTAAGCGCGGCGTTGAGTTTTGCCACTCAACACGCAATGCTTCCAGAATTCGGCAGAAAGTGGGGAACGGAGTGTCTTAACACTCGGTTCCCTCTGCCTACCCTGCTTTCTGCGGGATACAGCGTGAAGCTGATTTTTTTTTTAATCAAAATGAAAATACAAAGAAAAATTAAAGTTCTTACACGAGAGCCTACACCTTATACACCCTATACACCTGTACAAACACTCATATGTTACCAAACCCACTCTAATTACCGAGACAGCTGTTACCAAAACGATACAACATTAAAATTATCATACAACGGCCACAACTCACAAACTCTCCCAAACATCACCTGCATTTAGTTATTAAAAGCGTAAGCGCTGAAATGTTTGTACGTAAATACATCAGGAATATTGCGAACGCGTCAAGAGAACTGAGGAATGGCCCAACTTGTGTTTAATATACGATTGTTCTTGTTTTATGAAGATTTCTCGATATAAATTATTATATTTATTATTTATTTGTGTTTTGTCTGTTGTCTTGTGATATAAATAATAATGTATTAAGTACTCTTTAGCTTGTTTACATTGCATGGAGATGCGTTTTTTTTGGTTTCTTCTATTCGTTTTTATTTTTTCAGGCAAGTTTTTTTCTCAAATTCTTTTACGTTTTTTTTCTAACATTGCGATCTTTGAAAGTTATGTGGGACTCAATAGAAATATATCCAATAAAATCTCATTTCAACTACCGCTGACCGGCGCAGAAGAAGCAGTAGCAATATTAAGTGTTCAGACATATATCTAAATCAAATGAAATCAGCTTCACGCTTAATCCCACACAGCAGGGTAGGTATGGGGAACCTAGTGTTAAGACACTCCGTTCCTTACTTTCTGTTATCACGCAATGCCTCCAGGCACTGTTGAGTGGTGAACTCAACGCCGCACTTTGCCTCCACACCAGAACTAAGAAATGGAAATATACATTTTAATAAATGTTTGATTTCCTCGAACGGGGATCGAACTCACAACCAGATGCATTTACGGTCTCAAACATGAAACAAACAAAATTCCAAGACTTATATTATTGCTTATTTAGTTATACACTTATTTCTTTTAAATTAATTTATTTAAAAGTATTATTAAGCTCGTGAAAAGTATGATTTCTTTTTTGCTTCACGCTGTATCCCGCACAGAGCAGGGTAGGCAGAGACAACCTAGTGTTAAGGCACTCCGTTCCCCATTTTTCGCCAAATTTGGAAGGTATTGCGTGTTGAATGACGGAACTCAACACCGCTCTTTAACTCGACACCAGAGCGAAGAAATGGACTTATACATTTTAGTAAATATTTCATTTCCTCGAGTGGGGGTCGAACCTACAACCGTCGTGTTATAGCGTTACATCCTTGTGCCCCTGTTCCATGACGGCCTCAATGTATGATTTTTTTTTTATTTTTGATTAACAAAATAAATATAAAATATATTATGGCAAGAAATGTAATATAATAGAAAGATTATTTTGTAAACAATACTGAATTTTATAAAAAGGGAAGAAGACAAGATAGAAGAAGAAAATTTGAAACAAATGACTCAACAGCAGTAAAGTAACTCAAACATAATCAGTAACTGAATTAATCAGATTTATTAAATTAATACAAATATTGTATTCGATTAATTAATGAAAGGTAAAAATTCTATAAAAAAAGTTTTATTTATTGACTTATTATGTTAGTATTTTTTTTACAGCTTACAAGCATTTAGAGATTCTGTGGGAGCTCGTTCAGTTGAGTTAACTTCTTGTACTTACGTTATTTAACTTTTGTAAATAAATTCTTTATATTCTATATTTCTCTTATAATTAATAGTAATGATAATGTCATAAAACTAACCATTTAGTTAAGAAAATTGAAATAATTTACATAAAATTGATCTAATTTGTGAGTACGCTCTTATACCTACTATTAAACCCTTCTAGCATTCGTAGCTTCACTCGTTCGTAGCGCTTCGTAGCGTTGCGTAGACCGGAGCATGTTCCAAATCACAGTCTTGATCCGCCCTCTGGCCTTTGTATTTAAACGTAAGTATGTATTGTATTATTTAAATTTATCTGATTTTTGTGTTTATCTATCATAATTAAGTATGTTTTATATATATTAGTTTATTTTGTAATTCAAAGTATTCGTATTAATTGTAAAGTAAAAAAGGTAAAAAGTAAAGTTTATACTTATTGAAAAATTTATCGAAATAAAATATTTGTTACGATTAATCCGGCGGAGAGTGAGGAACAAAGTGTCTTAATACAAGGTTCCCTTTGCCTACCCTGCTGTATGCGGGATACAGCGTGAAGCTGATTTATTTTTATTTTATTATTTTCTCAGACAACAACTCTTTCTAAAATGTTATTGCGATTTTATTGTGATGTTGATATAAAAGAGCGAATGTAACTGCGATTTACTAAATAAAATTAATTTCTTTTATATAAACGTACATTTTGTACATGGATCTTTACATTACATACTTCCATTGCTCTATGAAAAAATAAAACTAAAAATTAATATTCACAAGAATTGAATTCTTTTTTTGCAATAGCATTTTGCACCTCAGCCGAAACAAGGTAACGTAGAGATATTATATTCCGACCATTTAAAATAATGACAGACTGTGTACAAAATATATAATATACTGCAAAGTTTAGTACTACCATATTATTTAGCAGGATGATATTTTAATTTTATTTAGCATTTTATTTAGCATTTGAAGTACAACTTACAAAACACATTTACTTCATTATTTGTTAATTATGCTTTTATTCTTCTATTTTTTATTTCATCAAAATTTTTTTATTTTATATTTAATTAAATTTATTTCTTATATATATATTTTTAGATATTTTTTATCAATCATAAATTTATCAATTAGAATGTATATTCTGCATTTAAAACATTAAATGCAATCTGCAATTAATAAGTCGTGGCGCAGAGGCACAAAATGTGACTCTAAAATTGACTGGTTGCGGGTTCGATTCCCACTCGAGGAAATATTTATTAAAATTTATTTCCTCGCTCTGGTATCGAGACTAAGCACAGCGTTAAGTTTCGTCACTCACCACGCAATGGCTCCATATTTCGACAGCAAGTGGAGAACAGAGTGTCTTAACACTAAGTTCCCTCGGCGTACCCTGCTGTGTGCGGGATACAACGTGAAGCTGAATTGATTATTTAAAAATAACAGGAAAGGAAAGGTATGTTATTTAAATAAACACACAAAAAAATCACATGTACATCATTTTATTTTTAATAATGAAAACAACTAATCACGTGAAGTTCTATAGAAGCTAACTATATATATAATGTATATACAAATAGCTATATATATAATAATGTATCTGAACGCGCGACCGACGCCACAATTCCCGAACTCGTGCATAATGCAGTTACGTCTCAAGCTTATCCACTCCTACGTATATACAAAATGGCGTCGGTGTTACCTAATTATATATAGTTTATTGTGTAAAGTTAAAATTCTACTATTTTATTAATTACAATTAAATCTTAATTTATTCTTAATTTAGATAGAAATTACAAATCTTATTTTAGATAGAATAACAAACTCAACCATTCACTGGTGTAAAATTCGATAATATTATACTCATTAAGAAAACGTATAAAAATTTGAACGTAGCGGGACTCGAACCCGCGCTTCCTGGAAACCGACCAGTTTTGTACGTTTTCTAAATAAGTATTTTTCTTTTCTAAGTGTGGAATAAAGCTTTAAAAATATTTAAAAATATTCGATAATATTTCGGTATTTTGTATTATCGCAATTTATACCAGTATTAATTTGGTATTTACTTAATTAACTGCTTCAGAATAGTACAAAAACTTTGAAAGAACAGATTTATTATTTAAATTAAAATATTTTATATATATTGCAAAATTATGCTTACATGAGATTCTTCTTTTTCATAAAAGTCTTAGTTCTTTACAATAATTTTGTGATAATTTTTAGTATCTATTCTTGAATTACAATTGAATATTATATAATCGTATACCAGTGTTATGCAACGTTTATGCAATGCATTTTATTGATAACATTTCAAATATTCTGAAAAATATGATCTGAATAGGCAGAGGCAACTCAGTGCTAAGACACGTTCTCCACGCATCGCCCACTTTGAGAGATTGCGTGTTGAGTGGTGAAACTCAACGCCTCGCTTTAGTCTGTTACTAGAGAGAAAAAATAAACTTATTTTTTCCGCCGAGTGGGAATCGAACTCACGACCATCTCCTTTACAGTCAGGCTCTTTGTCACTGAAAATATTACTATCTATGGAAATATATAGTTTTTACAAATAGATCTTGTGTTTGTAATTTTTAAATTACAATTATAAGAAACTGACTGGCTACAAATAAAATTTACTTCAATACTAAAAAATATAAGGTAACTAAAAGATAACTTCCCCATTACGTACTTATATTCTATTTATATTAGATATATTCTATTTATTTACAAAAAGCACAATTTCAGCATTAACTTCTAGGTATATTATAAGATTATTATATAACCAATTTATTTTTATTTCTAATTCTAATATTGTACTATACAAAATTAACATATTTATTCATAAAATAAAATTATTCACAACGATTTGGTCGAATACTGATATCGGTAAAGCAATCAAAATATTTACAAAAAAAATAACTATATAAATAAAATATGACAATATGATCGTATATGATTGACAGTTCTCATTGTGACTTTTATATAGAACTAGTTCAGATACTAATATAATATATTATATTAATAAAAGAAGTAAAATAAAACATTTAAAATTATCAATATTTTTAATATCCTAATTAAAAGAATAGTGCAAGTAGCAGCATTACTACAAAAAATTAAATAATACATTATATATGAATTGGAATAATTTTAAAACAATTAGAAATATATATTCGAAAATTAAAGAAAAAATCCGGAGAGGCCGGTCGTGGCGCAGTGGCACGAGGTGTGACTGCAAAACCGACTGGTTGTGGGTTCGATCCCCACTCGAGGAGATGAAATATTTACTTAAATTTATATTTCCATCTCTTCGCTCTGGTGTCGA
>DWQW01003229.1:0-23365 GCA_018249695.1 Heliconius erato demophoon
GATGCAGGTTAGCTGCCAGATAATGTAATAATACCATTGACTTTGAAAAGAGCAACTGTTGAGTTTCTTGCCGGCTCTTCTCAGCAGAACTGCCTTCCGAACCGGTGGTAGCTTGTTTTTTTTTTTTGTTTACATGTTCATTTGACGATTCAAAAGTGCTTATACGAGTTTATTTGAATAAAGAATATTTTGAATTTGAATTTGAATTTGAATTTGCTTATCGCAATGGCTGGTTCCTGGGAAGCGAGCCAGATCCTGTCAAAAGCGAAAATTGACCCAAAAACTTACTTGTAAGCGTTTGGTGGACTAGTGCCGTACAATACAGTTTTCTAAAATCTGGCTAGACGATTACGGCAGAATTGCAAACCATGATGGAAAAGCTAGCTGCTAAACAACCAAGGCTAGTCAATCGCTCTACGCTACTGCTGCTGCACGACAACGCTAGACTATACTACCTAAAAACTTAGACTTTTAGTAAGTCAAGCTAGTTAACAAAATGAATTTATAATTAAAAAAATACAGACAAAATGCTGTGTGGCAAAAAATCATGTTCGAGTCTTTCACGAACATTCCTTGAAAAGGTAAGCTTTCATTACAAAAAAAAAAGGTACACTGAAAATCCATAGACGTAATGTAGCAGGGGATAAACCGTCCTTTAAACAAAATAAAGGTTGCCTTGCGCAGCTGTGTGGAAACATAAACGTAACTTATACTGAATATTGTCTAATTAACTTTACAACTGCAGCATCTACTTGCTTTTAAAAAGCATTCAAATAACAAAATTAAGATATTTTTTAATTGTTATTTTTATAAAAGATTGACCTTGTGAGAAATTTTAAAGTTGTGATTTAAATTAAGTTTACGCAAACATACGAATACCGCCTTAACCGTCCTTTACAGCGTAAAGATTTAATGAAAAATATTTGAGCGATTTGTAGATTAGTTGCAGGAATGTTGAAAACGTCAACATATAAAATTATTAACCAAGCAGGCTTGGACGGTTTCGAAGAGGCGCGGGTTCAAATCCCGCTATGTTCAAATTTTTATATGTTTTCTAAATAAGTATTTTTCTTTCCTAAGTGGAATAACACTTTAAATAAAATCTAAAACAAAATAAAACTTGATTTAACTTGAAAAACATAATAAATCGGAATGAATTTTCGAAAAATGTGTTTTTTATATTCAGTGAACCTGTATAGACAGATCATTTATAATACAAGTAATTTAGTTTCTTTATCTATCGTTAACAATATGCCTAAAATAAAAATTATATATAGTAAAGTTTGCTTAACAATTTTAAAGCAAAAAATAATAAAAAAACATACATCAGAATTTTTCACTAACAAAATACACCTTGGAGTATATTGTGGTGGCGGTGGCTTAGAATAAATTGGTTGTCGTTCCATAAACTCTAAAGCACTTAAAACACAGAACAACACGCATTATGTAGATGTTGAAGTCACCTGCGCCACAAGACATTCCGCCCAGTGTCTAACACAAATCACTTTGCGTTACGCTAGAGAATACCAGAGGCCATTCGACTACGGCATTAATCCCATTTCGACCCATTATACGGTTATCGTCGAAAACTAAGCATCAGAGCTTATAAACTTATTATGTTAAATTGGGTGCTAAAATACACTAATAACAATACGATTTTAATAGGATGTAATAGCTGTAATTTACTGGTACATAAATTAATTTGGTTTCGCTTTATTCATTTTTATATTAAACACGAAAATTAAGGAAAAACGAAACGCTGTTACGTTATTAACGTTAAACTATTAAATTCATTGTTGTTCCTACGTACGTCTGTCAAGACCTCGAGACGTGGAGGTATCAAGCAAAAATTAACAGAAAATATTCAGGTCCATGGTGCTTTGGAGCACAAAAAAATCAAGCTTCTAAATCTACTCAATAAAAAAATACGATTATATATCGGTTTTGCTGTATTTTGTATTAAATTTGCCTTGTCATAAACCCACAATAAGAAAAATCAGAAAATAAATTCTAAAAGATAATATATTCTAAAAAAAAGGTTTAATTTTTGAAAGGAACTAACGGTGGGCGAGACCGACTGGCGCTTGTCCGGTATTTTTAATTTATTTGATTTTCGCCACTCAACTCAACTCAACATGTGTGTGGGGATCAAAGCGTTTTGATGAGCCGGGTTCCCAGGTTCCCTCTGCCTACCTTGCTATGTGTGGAATACAGGGAAGCTAAAAAAAATATTTAATTTATAATAGGATATCCAGCACTTTTACTATTTTACACAACTACCATGTTTGCAGTCAAATGCTGTCCCACAATGCCACGATAACCTCATTTAATCAGTACTGTTCTAATATAAATATTTTTGCAATTGATACTATAATTTTTTATATTGTAAATTTTATCAAGCTCTCATTATTAATACAAAGATGGTCCGTCTTTACTGTACTCATAGCTTGTATCTCTTCTACTTTAGCTATATTTGTACGAATATTTACCACAAATACCTACATGAAAACAGCGAGTTCATAATTATATACATTTAGCGTCTCTACATTTTCAATATTTAAATATAATAAATAGTATACAGACGCTCACACAAAGTGAGACAACAACCACGATTTATGCTTGAATTTGTGAATATAGGATTACTAGTAAATACAAGGAGCTATAACAATCACAGCGTTCCACAGACCGTATACTCAACTAACATGGCCGGATCTCGTTCGTGACCGAGAGGTCGGCACGTAAGGACCAATTAAGTTCCCGTCTATGATCGATGATGTATACGTGCTGAATGAAATGATCTTGGCAAGCAGTTATTATATAATTCTAGATAGGTATATATGTTTTATAAAGATTGAAGAATTGTTGGCTTCCAATTAATATGAAAAACAACTAACGACATGTTCTCTATAGGTACTTTACTTTCTTGGTGTGGCGTGTGCCTAATGGCATCTTGAGAATCAGGGGTGGTATTGTATTTTTTCACTTCTTATTTTAATGGAGAGTAAATTGGAAATATGTAAATTGATCGCTATGTTTAATATTTACATTAATTATCCGTTTTACCCAGCCGATATTTGGGTATTTGGTTTTTTGGAAAAACTCAAATTCTCAGATTATCGCAAAGAAAACAATTTTCAGAAAAAGATGTTTTTCTTTTTAATAATTTGTGAGCTTTATCCATTAATCACAGTCGGACTATTTCAAAAGCATATGATCACTAAACATTGTTACGTTAACACAGCAGCGCGATGTGAACTACGGCTAAATAGTGCTTATTATAAAACTTCAGTAGCTATAGAATGTTTTATCAGAAACAATTAGGTTCCTAAGAAGAATGACAAATATTTCAAATAGATAATTATAAAAGCATTTGAAGTAGGCCAATTCTTAAGTAAAAAATACGTGATTTCACTGCTTTTTTATTCAAGTACATTTTAATATTATTTCTTAGAATAACTAAATTAAACATTAAAAGAATATTTTTTATGAATATTAGCAGTTTTTAAAATGGTCAGTAAAAAATACTTCTTAAATATTTCGTCTATAGCCTCTAAAACTTAATATTTACCACCACTCAAGAACATTAGCCAATTCGCGGCCTGTGATAGGACCTATACAATATCAAAATATTTTGATCGATCGATTTAAATGTAGTCAATTCTCATAATGAGAATAACAATTATTTACTGTTAAAATGAATGTATTCAAGTACATTTTTTAACATGTTGTCATTTTTGGCCTTATGAAATTTTCAGAGATTATTTTACACAAATATCAGTAAAGTTTTAAATGATTTCTAAAAAGAAAAAAATACCAGTATTTCTTTTCACTACAGCCTCATACAAATTTTGATAATCTTATATAGCTATAAATACATATGCAATATAATACATAATAATATGCATAATACATATATATGCTTTATATTATATGAAACGAAAGGCCTATTATTAGGCTTATAATGAGCAAAAGACTCACGGCCCCAATTTTCTTCAAGAATCTAATTTTTTCCAAAAAAATAACAAATTCTCAAATATCGGCTGAACCACTAAAAATCGCTGACTGTTGTTTTGTCTTTAACCTGTTTAAAATATTTTATTTAAGAGTATGAATCTTTTGTGCTATAATAATGAACTACTGTCTTATGTATTAAACACAATATTTTCTGCATAAATTATGGAGGCCGCATATATGAGTAGATTTCAAGCATACGTAGGTACATCCTCCAGTCGCAGCGTCGCGTCGTTGCGAGCAATTTAGCGCTGCACTCGGGTGCACTTTATCACGCCACGTTAGCACCTGTCCCTTCTCGCCTTCAACCAAGGGTATATATTTATACCATTTAATTGTGCTTTACAAATGTCACACAACATATCTTGTGAAGAAAAAATATTTCCAATAAAAATAAGGGAAACTTTTTGTTGAATTGTTAAAATTTTTAACACAACTCACAACATATTAAAGTTGCTTAATTACAAAAAAGTATTTTAAATTTTTATTTTTTGGATCTATGTAACGTTTTTAAATATAGACGAAATAGCTATCGGTACTATGAATCTTTTTGATATTCCTTATCATCATCGTCAGCAATCTTACTAAGTCGATGTACTCTTGAATGGTGAACCCGTGGATCCTATCGATTTTACGGCATTTCTCGGTATCACCATAGACTCTCAATTACAAGGGGAACCCAATTTGATGGATTAGCGAATAGACTTAGCTCAGCAGCTTTCGCGGGCAAAAAAATTAGATCATTAACTAACGTAGAAACGGCCCGACTTGTTTACTTCAGGTACTTATATAGTATTATGTCCTATGGGATTTTACTTTGGGGTAATGCAGCCGGTATTCAACCAATATTTGTCCTGCAGAAGCGAGCCAATCGTGCAATCTATAACTTAGGTCCTAAAGACTTCTTAAGGCAAAAGTTTAAAGAAATTAATATATTGACAGTTGCATCTTAATATATTTTTGAAAATGTTATGTAGGTAGTTTAAAAAAACAATAATAATTTTACCAAAATTGGTTATTTTCATAATATTAACACCAGGTAGTGCACTTGTAGCTCGGTTGCATCGAATCCGCAATACTTTTATGGAACAATGGGTACGCTTTTACAAAAGGATCCCAGGAAATGTCAGAGAATTATCTATATCACGATTTTAAAAAATTATGAAAAGACGTTTGTGTGTTAAAGGTTATTACCAAATTAATGATTTTATAAATGATAACACGCCTTGGGAATGAAATGCTCGCTGCAGTCTGTTTCGAAGTTATCATTGTTAAAAATATTTAAATATGTATTTGTATAAAAATAATTTAAAAAAAAATCCCGCTGAGTTTCTTACGCCGGTTCCTCTCAGGTCTGAGACATTAACTTTAGTGAACTGGTGGTAAATTATTTGACGTTCAAAAAATGAAGTATATAACTTCTTTTTTTTAATAAAAAAATTTGAATTTGAATTTCTTATACCCGAAATCTTAATTTTTAGATAACTTTTCTTTTAAATAATAATTATTACATTCAAGTACAAGCTAATTCTACATTTCACATTTACATTACTCATAGTAGGAAGTATTCAACATTTTCGTGTAATTAATATTTATTATACTGCATACATATATGTATATAACAACAATCCTAACACTATCAGCCAATGAACGTTAATTGGATCACTTAGATGCCGATCTCTCCTCTTAGTATTACACTGGATTCTACAAGGAATTCCGATGTTACAATATCTAATACTTCGAGTGTTCCATACATTAATTTAGTGTATTTTATAAAATAAGAGATAATAATGATAGAATTTATAATAACTTTTAGTGATATTATTTAGTTATAAAGATTTTATTGAAAGACTTATTCTACTTATTTATTAGTTGTACGCCAAATTTACAGCTGGGTTTGATGTTTATAAGGATATTTTTCTTGAATAATATTATAATCACAGATATAAAAAACAATAAAGCTTAGAATTATTATGATGAGAAATAACAATAATATATGAATGTATACATTTCAAATATAATTTCTTAGCGACCTATAAATATATTCAAAATGCATAAACATTATATTACAAATAATTTCATAATAAAGTTAGTTAAAAGATATTTTTAGCAATTCATACAATAAACCTAAACAATTACTGTCACGGTATAAAAATAATACCACCACCTTGCACTTTTCTCTACAATTGGCTTCGTAAGCTTCGCTATGTAGTATGTACTTTTAAAATTTTCATTTCGCCATCTTTAACGAAAATGGCGAAAAAAAATATGTTATGTTAAATGTTAGCAAGAGAAACTTGGATTCTTGACGAAAATTGGGAAATACAGCTCGGCTGTTAGGTCTGCGGCCGTGGTTTCTTTTCCTTTGTTCAGATAAAAAATTTCGATGTGAAGAATAACGTATTTATTTAATGTAATTGTTTTTCTTGCATAATTTGTTTTAATCTAAACAAATGGTGTTTGGTGGATATGTACATAGAAACTTACATAAAACTTGGAAAATGCATTAAAAAGCCATCTTTAATATCACGTTAAAGTATATACCTACTTTAACATGATAAAGTTAAAATACAAACAAAATTATATACTTCCTATATATGACTATATACCAATTTGCCAGGATACTGACATAACGGCCCGGTATATGAAGACTAATTTACTTAAGCTATAATTCGTCTTACGGAGGTGGAGTGTTTGCAGCCGCTCCTTGTTTACCCCCGGTCACAAATATTGACACAAACAACGACTTATGTCCCGCAATCAACTTCAGTAAGAACTTCTAGTGCCTAAATGTTGTGTAACTTTCTTATTTAAACGTAATATATGTTCAAAGTTTAAATAAGAAATTAGCTTAATTAAAAATACAGTAGAGTATTTATATCCTATATTTTATTTATTATGATAAAAACACATATATATACGCATTGTAAATCGCCAATAAGATTTTATTAAGAAAAATATTTGTATAATAATACATTTTAAAAATACTTTATCACTTACTAAAGTTATGCTGCATAAAATAAAAGAAAAAGGAAAGAAATTTTGATTTTTAATTTTACAAATTTTAATTACACTGGCAGGATCATGTACAAAAAATGTATTATAATAAGCCATGTTAATTTAAGCATGTTATTTTGAGATTTTACCTCTAAGCCTCTAACGATTCATTGTCAAACTACACCAGCCACTTAATGCTACCCTCATCTACCCTAATCAGTATGCGGCTCTACCGATGTCCAAACAAATTCGTCTAACCGCCAACGAACGAAATGGATAAACAACCGGCGAAAATAGGCAGCTTTAGTGACAGTGTAACGTGGATTGTACGTAATTTTAATCAGAGATACTATGTAGACTTTTTTCATTGAGTAGAAAATTAAAAATGTTAAGCTTATTTATATTGATGTTAACAGCTTCACGCTGTATCCCGCACACAGCCGGGTAGGCATAGGGAACTTAGTGTAAGACACTCCGCTCCCCACCTTCCGCCGAATTCTGGAGGCACTGCGTGTTAAGTGGCAGAACTTAACGCCGCGCTTTGCCTCGACACCAGAGCAAAGAAATGGAAATATAAATTTAAGTAAATATTGCATCTCCTCAGGTGAGGATCGAACTCACAACCAGTCGGTTTTACAGTCACACTTTGTGCCGCTGCGCCACGACTGGCCTACATTGATCGTCAAGTTTAATTTAGTTTCGATCGTGCCAATTGATGTGGTCACCGAATTTATTAAAAAAAATATAAAGCTAGTCGATCCATTGAGGTTTTTTATTTACAAATGGAATATATTAAAAACGAATTCTTTTATTTGTTTACTTCTCAGCGGCATTGAATTCTGCCAATTAAAACGAATCATTTTTTTCTATAATCTTTTTAGATAACTAATACAAATGTTTTTTTTTCTGTAAGTAGGAAATAATCATTTGATCATACTTTGATTTGATTACTTAACACGCAATGCCTCCAGTATTCGACCGAAAGTGGCCTCTGCCTACCCTGCTGTGTGCGGGATACAGCGTGAAGCTGATAATTAAACAGTTTTGTTAATATGTATAGTAGGAATGGAGTGTCATAGCACTAGGTCCCCTCTGCCTACCCTGCTACATTCGGGATACAGCGTGAAGCTTACAACAGAAATAAAAAAATATATTTATTGATTCGTATAAATGTTTACACTACCACTAGCGAGCATTCATGGATTATCGGTTACGTGTAACGTCACTAGCGAATATCGGTTAGCTGAACTGATAGGGAATGTGCCATTACAAACTTGACTGACAAAGTTGAGCTTTGGTTTTGGCTCCAGCTTACTTTGAGTTGGCTTTTGTGCAGCGATAGTCTAACTTGGCATAGGATTTCACGTGTATTTGCTATGTTCAATGGATAATTTTAAAAGTAATCACTATCTTTACTCTATATTACCTATTCTACCGTTTCATATATTTTTTCTCAGTATGTAGTTTACAATTTTATATTGCACCTAACAACATATCAATAATTTGTTAAAGTGATATCTGATAACAACGATTTTTTCAGTTCCCTCATTGCATTATTCAAAGAGCAATTTGCTTGTTATCTCCAATAGTAGGTGTTTTTGCAACTTCATGAAAAAGTTTTAAAAACAACACAGAACTGGGCATTCGCTATATTCAGAATACACAGCAAAAATAAAATTGAATGGGCTAAAAACACGATACCACAGGCACTTAGTAACGAGGCCTGGGTGTTACGTTTCAAGACGTGTTGGTATCAGTTTATGCAGTTTTTAGTGCAAGGCAAAATATTTTAACATAAAAATATAATTTTATAATTAATTAAATTAAATATTGCAGTATAAACAAACCTACATTCGCGTCACTTTCTACACAAAAAAGACACGTGCAAGCTTCGCATAGCTGTTTGGTTGTATTATTATACTTTTTTCTAAATTAATAAATAATCAGCTTTACGCTGTATCCCGCACACATCAGGGTAGGCAGAGGGAACCTAGTGTTAAGATACTTCATTCCCAGTTAATTAATAATAATTATTTTAATTGAGGAAAAAAATAGGTAGAATAAATTAAACTCACGCAACAGACTCCAACAATAAAATACTCCTGCAAGCGTCCCTCATAATTATCTTTTCAGAGCAAAATTTTTATGTCAAATACTGAAAGTGATATATTTTTTCTTTAGTATATTTTTTTAAACAATATATATTTTTATTATGCAAGGTGCATTTATCAATAATCTTAATAAAAAGATATATTGAATTAAGATCTTACATTATATTTAACTGAACACTTCTATTTCATAATGATTTATCGTTTTTACATTTTCGACGTAAACCAAAATATAGAAAAATTTACTTAAAATGTCTCTATTTTTCCAGCAAAGATTTTTTTAATGTTCTCAACATGAGCTTGACGTGGCCGTGTATCCTTCCGCTTCTTGACGTCTCTGAACGTAACTGGAGCGTGAACGCCCACGTATCAAAACAAGATTGCTTTATCAGGATCCACAGTTTTTTAAGACATTTTAAGAGCAAATACTGTGTATACTATGTAAGGACGAATATTAAACACAGAAAATAGTTAATAAATAAATATTACAAAAAATAAATGGAAATCATATTTTATAATATATAGCTACATTTTCTCAAGAATATTTTTATTACGATAAAAATGCAATGCAAATTTTTATTTCAATAATTAAAATTCACTTGTAATGTTTAAGTGGTAGCGTACTAAACGACGATAAAAGAGGAAAATGTTTATATACACACTTAATTTGTTTTTATTTTCTTGACTGCTTAAGACAGTGTTTCCCAACGTGGGGCCCACGCCCCACTGACGATTTGATTGTTAGTTCAAGAATGAACTCGATACAACTTTAACCCAGTCGCTTCGGCCCATTATATGCGATGCATATAGGTCTAGCATCGGTGCCCATTTTAACAAAAAAGGCAAAATCTTAAATAATTGCCGTAAATAATTATTAGTTATATTTTCGTTTGAAGAGATCAAAATATCAACTGGGTGATTGGAGTCTTCAAGTGTAGCATAGTGTTTCACATTATTCAGTTGGTGTTAATTTGAAATAAGTGTCCGTCAAAGCTGTTGTAATAGTTCGTTGATTTAATATTCATATATATTATATAAAATTGATAAGTATTTGATTTCATTTTTAATTATTTTAATTTTAAAAGCATAACTTTGTCACATTGAAATAATTTAAATTTAAATTTAGAGGCCATCGTTGCGTATGGACACAAGAGAATGGCTGTAACGCGATGGTTGTAGGTTCGATCTCCACTCGAAGGATTGAATTATTATTTATTATTAAAATATGTAAAACTCAGATCACGATGTATCCCGCAGCAGTGTAGGCAGAGGGAACATAGCGCAAAAACGCTCCTTTCAAAAAATTTCAAAACATATAATAAAGTAGAGAAAGGTCTCTACTTTATTATATGTTTTGAAATTTTACTTACTGTGTTTTGTTAACAATTTTATAGTGATCTCTTCCTAGAACCTATCATTTTGTTTCTTAAGTAGACAAATCAATTTCCAAATATAATAAATATGCCTAACATTTTTTTACATATATATATTTACATAATTATTAACATAATAAGGGGGCATTAAACATTTTGGAAAGGTTAAGGTGGGGCATGGCACAAAAAGGTTGGGAAACACTGGTTTAAGACAAAACACGATATGGGATTTTGAAATTACTAAATAATGTATATTAGATTAGTGTGACTTAAAAGTACGTACCTCTATCTTTAATATTATGAAGGTGGGAAAAAATATATAAAGTAATATTTAACAAAGGATCGTGACGCTAAAAAATATAGTTAAGATAGAGAAGAAGAGAAGAAATGTATTTCATGTATTCGAATATTATCTGTGACGTGTAAATTAAAAAAAATGCAAAAAAATATAGCAAAATTTAACAGCAAAATAGAAAACCGTTTGTACCGTTTTTTAATAACCTCAGAATATTGCCTGAAGCTTAGTAAATATACATGTATACATTTTATTTTCAGCTCAATAATTAAAATATAGTTAACAATGGTCGTTTGCAATTTTTTATATAACCTGTCGGTTTTATAATTGGTTTCAGTCCATACCCACACTATAAATTTATTGGAAAAAACCTCCATTAAGTATTAGAATAAAAAATCTTATAAAATTCACATTAAAAATTGTAACAAAAAAAAAGGTGTAATGTAAAGAAAACACGGAAAGATTACTTAGAACTTATTTAAAAAAACTGAAATGAAAAGATCGTTTATATACTATTTGTATGTATAATATTCATATATTATCCAGTACTTGTGGATTTATATATTACCTCTTTACCTCTTAAAATCTAACATAAAAAATCTTTGATCAATCAAATCATTCATTCAATTTAGATGAAGTTAGCTTTATAGTTTAACAGTTTAACTTTAACAAGTTAACTTTGCCGCAGTATCATAAACAAGACTGTCGCAAAAAATTGTGAAAAAATACAACGATAAAGTTGTAGCGTCATCAATCTTGAAACTTCTGAACTCTCCATTTTACCAAAGTTCGAAAGTTTGAAGTAACACCTACCCCCACACCACCCGCGAGAATGAACACGATTATTCGAGCAAGTTCGTAAGAAAATTTTAAATAAAATATTCAGATTCTGAATATTCTTTCAACGCGACTAGTGAAACAAGGTGACATGGAAGTGAAAATAGCTGAGTGAAGAAAAATTATATATTGTACGCAGATGATGTAGAGATTATTTCATTAACAGAATACGAGAGCACTCCGAAAAGTGGGTGTGAAAATAATAGCCTAAGCCAAAAAGCGAAAAAAGAGACAAAGGTTCTAATACTTAAAAGAAATTAACAAAAGATAGTATCACAACAAAGAAAAAAAAACGAAAAAACCAGATCTAGTTGTATTTATTGAAAGCTTTCTTGCACATTTATTGTGAATCCTTTAACGTTAATAGATTTTATTTAATTATTATTGTATTAAAATTAGATAATTTGTCTGTTCTTTATTAAAGAAGACTTGTAGACTCTAATATCACTCAATTTAAAGATAAAAATATAAAGTGAAAAACAAACTTCATGTGATCTAATTAAATGTAAACTTTTTTATTGTTATTTTTATAATAACAACATTTATGATTAAAAAGAACACGCTAAAAATTTATTAAAACAACATTCATGTGGGTATAACACTTTTCTATGAAAATTAATAGTATTTGCTTTAACAAGCATGTTTTAAACAGAAATTGTTATTTGGAAAGGGCACTGAAAGCTTGTGAAAAAGAAAATGTTGTAGACATTATTGATGAACTGTCATCAATCATTTACAAGCAAGAAACAATTTCATTTAAACATATTTCCTTCTAGAGAAAACCAACATTTACATGAAATATGTTCGAGTAACTCGTGACATGAGCTTTTAAATATTAATAGCTCCTTTCACGTATTGCTGTAATATTTTCCAATAAAGACTTTGTATATTCAAGTATTTGCTTATTTAAATTTATTTATTTGCCATCTGTATTTGCTCTTCTAGTTTTTTTTTGTGTGTACTAGCGGATAATGATTAAAAATTTGTACATACAACATAAAAATAAGTGATTTATACAACTAGCAATAACCTACTTCTTTTTAGGGTTCAGTATCTCAAAAGGTAAAACAGAACCCTAACGGAACGGAATAATAATAATAATTATGATTATTATTTATTTTCATCTCACAAGGATCTTAGGATCGCTTTGTTGCCCGTCTGTACCTCTGTCAAAACCTATAGAATATTTCCCGTGCACCAGTTAGGTTAGGCGGTTAGGCTTCGTGTTAGGCACGAAGTTACGAGCTTACAATACAAATACAGAAAAAAAATCGAAATGTAGAAATTTGTATAGATATTTCATAGAAATCATTACAAACTAATATTGACAGTTTATTTTATACCAAATGAATACATATACTCGTAAACTGAAGTTTATCAACTGAATTTATAAGTCTGAATTTATAAGTTGTGAGGCCGTCACGACAGTGTACAATGGTGTGACTGTAATGTAACGGTTGTTGGTTAAACCTTACTCAGAAAAATAGATTATTCTTTATTAATATTTTCGTTTTTTTTACTGTGGCACCAAGGCTAAAGCCCGATGTTGAGTTCCGCCACTTAACATTCGAAAAATGGTGAAAAGTGGGGAACACTCCGTCTTAACACTAGATTGCCTATGCTTACACTACAGTGATACAGCGTGACGCTAAAAAAAGAGAAATAAAAAACTGAAGGCTATATAGGCTTCTATAAATAAGACCTTTTTCATTAGTACGTAGTATACTCGTAACTGCAATGCAAGTTTTTCCTTGAAACACTTAAGGCTTGTAATTATTAGTGCACCGCTCGCACTCTCACGTTGATCGCGTTAACTAATTAATTAAGCAAGCAATCTCACGGGGCCGTAAGTGTTCCAAGTAATTACCATACGCTTCCCTAGTTATATGTGTAATGGGATTTTAAAGGAAAACAATTTAATAACTTTTGAACAAACTAAAACTAAGTAGTTGAAGCCATCATATTATAAGTGGGTAAAGTCTGGTGTTAGTGATTGTTTAGGTTCAAGTTCTTCTTTTTCTTTTTCTTTTTCAGCGCCTATAAGATCACTTTGTCGTCCGTCTGTCTGTCAGTCTACCTGTCTGTCTGTCTGTTTGTCTGCCGAGAACCATTATCTCAGGAACGCTTGGAGATATCGAGTTGAAATTCAACCATTTACCTAGATCTACGGCCTCATGATTTCCTGAAAAAAAAAACGTTTACTTAAAAAAAAGATACGGCCGTTTATATAGGGAAAATACGCGTATACTGAAAAGGAAGTATAAATTAGTAGTGTACTTCCAGTTAACCTGGAATTATGAATACATACATTCGTGGTTAAATCCTAAAAAATAATAGGCTTATAAAGTTCAAATGAGGTTGCAGAAAAAAGAAATGACTCTGGCTAAGCTGATCCAGAATTTCAGAAAAAGCGCAATACCTCTAATTTTTTACGGAACCCTCGATGGGTGAGCCTGACTTTCGCTTGTCCGGCTTTTTTTAAACATAAAGTATACAAATGCGAAAAGATAACGTTTTAATTATTATTATTTGCAAATCATGTTTATAAAAGAATTAATAAGAAAAAACTAGAATAGAGACTAAACTAGAATAGAATTAGAAAAAATATACATAATTAATAAAGATGCATAGAACCAAGCCGTTTAGATGCAACTATCGTTATTTGAGAGCTAATTCATGTGCTATAGCTATCATCATCAATTACAGGCATATTTCATAGAATATTCATGCCACCACCTCACCTATTTAGTCCACCTGACCTAGTTAGTATAAATTTAAATATTAAAATGTTCGTATTTTAAATTTTATATGGAACGAAAACGGTACTTACCCTAATTAATTAAACGTGATACATACGTACATATATGCAATATAGGAAAGTTGTGTGGTCATATGGAGGTGGAATGTAGAAAAATATTATAATCTAAAAAGCTGTGTAATTCTAAAGTAACGATAGAAAATAGCTATTTTATAATAGTAAAAAAAAAATTAAATCAGCCTCATGCTGTATCCCGAACATATCAGGTACATGGTAGGCAGAGGAAATTTAGTACTAACACACATCGTTCCCCACTTTCCACTGAATTCTGGAGGCATTGTGTGTTGAGTAGCGGAACTCAACGCCGTGCTTTGCCTCGACACCAGAGAAAAGAAAAAAAAATCATATTTCCAATATTAAATTTATTTCCTCGAGTGGGAATCGAACCCTCAATCGGTCGTGTTTACAGTCACACTTTACGCCCCTGCGCCGACGACCGGCCTCTATTTATTTACATTTACTGTAAAAATACAAGAGAGGCGCGATGAAGAAAATAATTCACTTCTGGTTGTACTCGTACGTCCGGTCTCCACTCGAGGAAATGAAATGTTTATTTAATTTTATATTTTCATTTCTTCTTCTGGTGTCGAGGCAAAGCCTGGCGTTGAATTTCGTTTTAACACTACGTTTCCTCTGCCTACCGTGCTGTGTGCGGGATACAGCGTGAAGTTGATTTTATAAAAAAAAAAATCGTAAAAAAAATAAGTTTTTTTAAATTTTAAATTAGCAAACAACAAATAGCTATAGATGGGACTCATGGGTAATAGATATACGTCACCCACCCGCGGCGTGGCTGCGAGCAATTTAGCACAGCACTTAGGAGTGCACTCTGTCACGCCGCGTTAGCGCCTACCCTCCGTCCTTTGCTCATGCCTTCGTGATCTTGTAGGGCTATATATAGATGTAAAGCTATGTAAAAAAATATGTCGTCTAATATTTATTATGGATATCATAAATGATTATATTAACTATTTTATTATTAACGTTTTTATAGTGTTATTATACACTTAGGAAAGTATTATACTTTTTTACAAAACGTATATAAATATCCGCAACGTTAATATTTTTATACGTTTGACGTTTTTAACTTAGCTTCACGATGTATCCCTAGTGGAGTAGTCACGATTTATATGACTTTATTTATTTATTGTCAAATATTAACTTTTTAAAATTATTTAGCTATATCGAATAATTTATATGTTTGCTTGTTTTAATTTAGAAACTTAATTTTTAATAAAAATATATAAAAGTATAAGTATTTTAATTAAGTATCACAGACTCTTTATTCTTTCTTTTTCAGCTTCACGCTGTATCGCGCACAAAGTAAAGTAGGCAAAGGGAACCTAGTGGTAAAACACTCTATTCCCCACTTTCCGCCAATTTCTGTAGGCATTGTGTGTTGAGTGGCGGAACTCAACGCCGCGTTTTCCCCTCGACACCAGAGCAAAGAAATGAAAATATAAATGTAATCTACTCGAGTGGGGATCGAACCCACAATCAGTCGATTTATAGGCACACTTTGTGCTCCTGCGCCACGACCGGCCTCAAGCCTTTATTCTTTCTATTTCAAATATTTATAATAGTTGGAAAGAGGTACGGACTAACGATTGAATGCTTAGCTATTAGTATTTCATTTTTGTCCGCTACTAAAAGAAAACTCTAGAGATCTAATTTCTAAGAGAGCCCAAGTTTGCATAGCCTTTTTGTATTTATTGATATTTAAAGTGTAGGTATCATACTATTTTACAATATTTTATTTCGGGTTTTTATATTTAAGAAGTTTTGTAGAAATAGCTTTATTTAAAAGACAAATAATACAACATTACTTACAAATTTGACAAAAATACCTTATATAAGTATAATATTTACAACTTTGGAGTTACATAGAAATTATCGTCTGCTGTCAAAGTACTACAACCGCTCAACCCTAATCAGTATGCACAGCCACAGTTTTACACTCCCTCAGTATAAAATGAATAAATATCTAGTGAATACTTATCTTTTTACAATATAGCAAGATCGTTTCAATTTATATTAACTTGGAACCATTCAAAAGCCGTACAACACACTTTACTTTTGCTTTTAATTTTATTTGCGCTTTAGAAATAATTTCTTCAACTCATTAAATATATATAAATATTCAGTTTCAAGTAGTAACTCGATTAGCCATATCTGCCAAGCCCTTACTCAAAACGGAGCATCAATTTAATTTTTTTTTTACAATTTTAAATGAAAGCTGAGGATTCACAAGCATTCAAATTCGCTTGAAAAAAAAACCGACTCTTTCAGCTGAATGTTTGTTTCGTAAACAGGTCAGCGCGTTTGAATCATAAACAGAGGGCCCTCAGCACCTGGGTCTGGGTTTGCACCTAATGATCCTATATCCAACGCGCTCATTAACTGCGACTCGAGCTATAAACTTGTTTGCTACGACAATGCCACCATTACATTAATTGGATCTGGAAGTAGAATAGGAACGTCAAAAAATATTATTTGCTGTTTTTTTTAGTTGTTGACTCACTTTCATTGTGAATTGTCAAAATTAAATCAGCTTCACTCTGTATCCCGCACACAGCAGGGTAGGCAGAGGGAACCTAGCGTTTAGACACTCCGTTCCCCACTTTCCGCTAAGTTCTGGAGGCATTGCGTGTTGAGTGGCGGAACTCAACGCCGCGCTGTGCCTCGACACCAGAGCGAAGGAATGAAAATATAAATGTGGGGATCGAACCCACGACCAGTCTATTTTACAGTCACACTTTGTGCCTCTGCGCCTGGCCTCTATACCTACATGTATATTATAACTACAATAAGTTTATTAATGAATAAATCTTTTTATGCTGTCGGCCAGCTAGCGACTTTGTCAGCTTGAAAGTGATATATGTATATATAACCTTTTTATTTGCGACCTGATTGAAATAAACAAACAATAAAAGTTAAGAGAAGTTCACTCAAATACAATAGTGACAACTGTATTAAAATCGCTTAAGCCGAATAGATCTGTATACAAAAATAATAACAAAAAAATATTATTATTATATATATAGATGTAAATAAAACTTCGAAAGGAGTTGGTTAGAGTAAAATAATATATATTTATAATAGTAACATCACATTTGTGGCCGTATTGTATATTAGTAGAAAAAGTATAGATAAATTATAATATATTAAAAAAAAATACGTACGTTTTTAGAATATAGAGTATCTGCGTGCTAAATTTATAATTATTTATTCATTGCTAATACATAGAGTATTTAGTATTATAATTATATTGTCACGTTCATAACAGCAGTTGGGCTAGCAGGATTAAAAGCATACCTCAAAATCATGTGTAAACATGTTTGTGTGTGTGTTTTAAAGGAGAAATTTTCATTTAAGTGAAGAAAAAATTAATTATACTCTCCACCTTTTTAAACATGTAAAGATATTAGGTGGCATTATACAAAACCTATATTAAAAATATTTTTCGACATCATAATATAACAAAAACAGCACACGTACATGCCCTATAGTAGACTAGAAACAAATGTTAAAATTAGGTATATAATATACTTTTGAACTTTGCGGGTCAAAGAGAATATTTTATGAGAATACTGATTTTAAAATCCCCGAAGGACGATACCTCTTAACCCGTGTACAAACATACAATTTCTGGTAATCCATATTTCATGATCATAAATTCTAAAAGCAAATTAACATATGTGTAAACGATGTCCGCCCGCTGCTATTATGGCCGCTTCACTAATAAAATTATATGACCGCATTTGTTACTTAGCGCGGTCCCGGGTATTTTCATGAAATATTACGAAAACCTTCTAAGGGAATTTGTTTAACCCAATTACGTTATAAATGGGCGTTTGGATTTTTCAAATGATGGACTTCTTTGTAGAATTTATTCATGTCAACTTAGCGCTTGAATGGAGAAAGAGTAGGTGAAGAGTGCAATAAAAGAGCTGCTCTTAACAGAACCACGTTATTTTCAACTTTTGAGTGAATTTTGTATGGCGACCTCATTTCTATTTTATGGAAATGAATCGTCGAAATAATCAAAAGCTTTTTGATGTTGATGCAGCAGTACACGCGTATACTTTTTTAGAGTGCAAAAGATGTCATGCAATTGTACCTACAGTTACAGAATAGACTACTACTATGGTACGTTAAGGAAAGGAACGTGGGACAAAAGACTATCTAACAATATGTAAATTTTACAGGAGGATCATAAAGATACATTTGTCTTTAGGGTTTCATGTCTCAAAAGAAAAAAATGGAACTCCGGGTTCCAAAACTCCGTAATTATTTAAAAAAAATACCAACTGCATAAAATTAAAAGAAAAAGCCAACCCTTCATTTAGTTCTTTAGAAAGGGAAAAATTAAATGTCCCTTTTAGTTTTAAGTCAGATTAAAATTTTTAATATTTTTAAATTTACCTCGTTTTAGTTGATTCTTATTGCAGTCTTCAAATGTTCAAGATTGTTAATATGATTGTTAAAATATTTCATATTGGTTTTAACAAACATAGAGAGAGGTATTATATGATATTTTTATACTTTACGTAAAAATATATTTATTTGAATGCCTCATTCGATTGGTGTCGACGAATTATTTTTTTGAAAATAGAGAATAGAATACCCGAGGTAAAAAAGAAAGTTTCAAATATACACGAATGATCGAAAAACATAGCCCTTCTTGGCAGGTATGTAAACATTGATCTTCAAACATTTTTTTTAAAATAGGGAACCTTTTTATGAACACTTAAAAATCATACTTTTGGGAATAGTTTCTTTGTTATTAAAATATTTAATATAATTAACAATTACTTTATTTTTTGTTGTTAAAATAGTTACTTCATTTCTTAATTTGCATCCTATCCATTTTATTTTGTACGTAGTTAAATGCTTTTAACGAAAGAAATTAAATGCCTTTAGAAACAGTAACAATTATGTAAGCTATTAAAAGAGCAGTTTAAGCTCGCGAACTAGTAGGAATTACACGTTTACAAAAAGCATTATCAATATATTCTGTTTCAATAGAGTTTTTCACGCTTAGCACGCTGTATCAGGTTCTTACAGTTTAGTGAAGTCAAAACATTAAATTTTACTCTTCTTTCTGAAAGTATGTGAATATTTTAAATGTTTTCTGTTTGATAAAATAAAAAAAGTTTAAACAACTCGGCTATTTCACACCGAAAAACAATATCTCTTAATCGTAATCGTTATTACTGCGTTTGCTCTACAAGGTGCATAGTAAGGCCGAAAAATAAATAGTGACAAAAGATCTATAAAATAACAGATTTTAAGGCTTGTTCGCCAGTGGATTTAGCTACAAATTAGGGTAATTTAGCAAACCATTTAAATTTTATTATCTTCAATAAAAAAAAACAAGTGACATTCCTTCAAGGTCCTCAGCTAAGGCAAAGACAAACTATTCTAGTCACATTTTTCGGCAGTGTGACTCTACAACTCTATTGTTTTACAAATATATTCCGGTTGTTGTTGTGAAACCAAAATCTATATTGTATATATTCAAATTATTTTTGAAATATTTTTGAAATTTTCTTTATTTTTGATAAAATAATTTTATTCATAAAAGTATATTTTTTATAAGAAATCCAATATCAACATTATCGTTATATAACATACTGTCACGATGAAACAAGAACGACAATCTTACTAAGATTTTACTTCTTTTCAAAGTAGTAATATTAGTTAGGACTACCAATGCAAAAGTTTTGTGAGAACGGATGTTTGTTCCACTTTCCTGCAAAAATTAGTGGACGGATTTAGATGAAACTATACAGTAATATAGTTTATACATCAGAATAATACACCCACTACAATTTATATGAAAATTTTATATGATACGGTTATAATATAATAATAAGTTTGAATGGTCGAAGCCGCGTGTAAGTCGCTAGTTATTCCGTGATTTAATCAGTCTATTTGAGAACTAAATTTCAATAAACAATTAAAATCACTACAACCTTAGTCTAATGTAGGACATGAATTTTGTATACAGATTTTCTCCAACTAAATAAATAAATATTTTATAACCAAAACATTCTCAACGATGCATCCAAAACAGCTTGCCTTCCCAAAAAAGCTATAAACATTTTTATAGAAATCACTATTTTTGTTATATTAGAAGAACATAAATATCTCGTCAAATAATAAAAATCTTACCGTATAACACAATAAATAGAAAGGCTCAATAAATGACGGAGACATATTGAGATGGGTATATACTATATATTTAGGGTAATTGGGAATAGCACGACATATAGATGTTATCGAAAATCTCTTGTTCAACAGAAATATTTTATTTAGGTTCTTTACCTTTTTTAGTTATAAAATGGTTTTTATTTATATCAAAATATATGAAATATTTAACAAGCAATATATACGATAAAGTTTTAGTTATATTTTTATAATTTATTATAGAAAATCTAGGATGTACTTCTGAATAATTTTTTTGAATTTGAATTAAATTTTGTGTAATTTATTTGATTAATTTACTATTGAATCTCTTGTGAAGTACAAGAAGTTCAAAGTGATAGATATAATAGAACCTGTGCACGTCATGTGCCAGTGGTGGCGCTGGGGCACAAAGTGTGACTGTAAAACTGACTGGTTGTGGGTTCGACTCCGTTCCCCACTAGAGGAGACGAAATATTTACTTAAATTCATATTTCCATTTCTTCGCTCTGATGTCGAGGCAAAGCGCGGCGATGATTTCTGCCGCTCAACACGCAATGCCTCCAGAATTCGGCAGAAAATGGGGAACGGAGTGTCTTATCACTAGGTTCCCTCTGCTTACCCTGCTGTATGCGGGATACAGCGTGAAGTTGATTTATATTGTAAAAGAACGTTGACTAAATAAAAACTAGTTATAAACAACAATAATGTCGACTCAACGCCAATATTGATAACGATCAATGACAGTATAATCATATAATATTGCAGGATTGGGTATTGTAACATAATCAATTGTCTGTTTCATATTGTTTGACAATTGAGATATAGGCCATTGTTACGGTTGACATAAATGCAAAATAGTGCTTTGTATCTCCTATAAAAAGCAAGTATTTGCCTGTTACATGTCAACATTGATATAAAAATTATGTATGAAAGATTTAAGTAAATATAAAATATTATTATACTATAGTCTCTTTGAAAAAAAAATCACTTAACGGTGTCCGTAGCGCAGTGGAACACCGTTTGACTAAAGGGAACGATTATATTAATATTATGTTAATTTCCTCCAATGTGCCAGTCAATAAGCAGTGTTTAGAAGTTGGGAGGAAACACTATATTTTAAATACTAGATGCGTGCTGCCTACCATACACCGAGGGAAAATACATGAACTGTAAAAAATACACATAGGACTGCTTATTATATGTAACAATATAGGTCATTTTCACATTTTCAATGCATGAAATGGTTATCAAAAACTAATGAAAATCAATAAGAAAATGTCACTAATGTAAAGAAATCAAACACCTCGAGGCTTTTACAGAACTTATATTTCTTCCAGAGTAAAATACTATTAAGCTTGTACAATGTCTATCTTAAATTCTAACATAATATGTTATTCTAGAGGACCTCTTTCTTCTTTCGCTTCAAGTCTAAAAGTATATCTCGAATTTTCCTACCACATAAAGCGTCATTTTATTAATGTTCTCTGGTGACAGTTCTATAAACTTATATTACTTATTTTAAAAACATATTTTTATTAAACAAAGAGGTTGATTAATGTTATTGCGAATATTAAAACTTATAAATATAAAATCATTACACTAATAAGAACTGAATATTTTTTTAACATTTCTTTGTTCAATAATTACTTCATATACATATATATAAGGCATGTGTTCTGAAATTCACAAAATTTGCAAATCATTATATGTGGTCATCAATCAGAGGTCTCCTTATTGCCTTGAAGATTGACACTGACAAATTGGCATGTTGCGGCCTTCACCGTACGCTATTATAATGATAAATTCATGCCTTGACAATAGAAACAAAATACACATTTTTAAACACTTTTAAAGTGATATTTCAAACTTAGGAAATACACTTTTTTAAATAAATACATGAGTACATGTAAATACGACAGGTTGTGGATTCGATTCCCACTCAAGAAAACTTAAATATTTCATAAATCAGCTTCACGCTGTATCCCGCACACAGCAGGGTAGGCAGAGGGAATCTAGTGTTAAGACACTCCGCTCCCCACTTTCTTCGAGTTCTGGAGGCATTGCGTGTTGAGTGGCGTAACTCAGCGCCGCGCTTTGCCTCGACACCAGGACGAAGAAATTAAAATATAAATGTAAATAAATATTTCACGTCCTCGAGTGGGGATCGAACCCACAACCAGTCAATTTTACAGTCACACTTTGTGCCCCTGCGCCACGACTGACCTCAAATTCATTTAATTATTAAATATTTCATATATTTAATATTTTCATTTCTTCGTTTTGGTATCGAGGCAAAGCGCGCCGTTGGCATTGACCACTCATCACGCAATGCCTCCAGAATTCCGTGGAAGGTAGGAAACGGAGTGTCTAAGCACTAGGCTCTCTCTGCCTACCCTGCTACATGCGGGATACAGCATGAAGCTGAAAAAGTATATAACATACTGAATATATAGTTTTTTGAACAGCATTAATTTAATTATATCAATTAAATTTCGAATACGATTCAATGACAAAAGTATTAATTGTAATCATTGTATATGTTGTTCGACATAGCTTAAACAGATTTAATTGAAACCTGGATAAATATTATTTTACTGTCTATAATTAAATATTTGCTTAGACGTTAGTGCGAGTGTTAACAATTTGGGAATCAGGATGGACAGTACATTTTCTTGGTCACCTCATGTCTCCGAGCTCAGCCGCAAGATTTTTTGTGCCATAGGTAGATTGAGAA
>DWQW01003230.1:0-23364 GCA_018249695.1 Heliconius erato demophoon
TTTTAAGTAAGGGGCCGTTCAAGTATTACGTAAGCAGATTTTTTGCAATTATTGACCCCCCCCCCCCCTATGTCATCAAAAAAAAACAATCCTCTTATAAATATTTCATTGAAAACGTCAAAAAAAAGCAAACCCAAGACCCCCCCCCCCCCTACAGTGCTTACGTAATACTTGAACGGCCCCTAAGACCTGAGTCTGGCAGAGCGCGGTGTTGAGTTCCGCCATGCAACACGCAGTGGGGAACGGAGTGTCTTAACGCTAGATACCCTGTGCCTATCGTGTTATATGCAAGACAGCGTGAAGCTAGAGGAATACGTTAGTCTAGTCTAGGTAATCTAGGTAATAATGCTCAACTTTTGGGTAACACTAAGTATATATGTAAGTCCATCTACCAATCTCTTGCTTTACTTATTGAACGAGTCGTATTGTCAATGTCATTTTCGATAAAATTAATGTTCACATGTAATTTAATAGTCATTAATATAGGTCAGATAAAGTATTTACATTTGGTTTCGTCATTCAGCTCACCACTCAGCATCACCACTTATTAAACATATATATTTTGCATTACTATTACACTTTTAACCGACCTCAACAGGAGGAGGTTATTGAGTTTGTAAAATACTTAGGCATATGAAAATTGTAAATGCATAGTGGTAAGCCAATCCTAGCCCCGAGCTAGGGCGTTGACACGCTCGCGCTGCACCATCAATCACTCGCGGCCGTAAACACGACGACAACTCTTGTATCTCTTCCTTATCACAGATAACGTGATTTACGCCGCCACTAATTGAGTGATTTATATGCGTTACGGACTCGTTTTGTCATATTTATGCGATTAGGCGTTACTCACATACTGACTGTACTGACATACACTGACATCGGACGCTCGTAAACATTCTAACAGCTATTTAAGTGACTTTGTGACACTAATTTGTCATTTTTCATAATAAAAATTATCTTTATGTACATAACTAAATGATATATTGGGAGTGTCGAGTATTAACATGTTTTTTCTTCCGCACTTAATGATGTAGTGAGGTTATGAAATATAATTTGAAGATTTCTTCAGGTTGCTTAAAAAATGACTTTAGAGAAAGTAGGGCAAACAGGGAGCAAAATGATGCGTCATTTTGTTCTCTCTACTTAATACAAACTACTATAAAATGGGAATAATGTGTGAAATAAAAAAAATATCAATGATATGTAACAACAAATAAAGTATTTTTTTTTTATATGTATTATGTGCTTACATACCTACCTACTTGCTGAAGCCAGTCGTGGCGCAGGAACATAAAACGTGACTGTAAACGCGACTGGCTGTGAGTTCGATCTCATATACATTTCTTTGCTCTCGTGTCAAAGCACAAGCGCGACGTTGAGTCCTGCCACTCAACACGCCTCCAGAATTCGGCGGAAAGTGGGGAACGAAGTGTCTTAAAACTAGGGTCCCTCTGCCTACCCTTCTATGTGCGAGATAGAGCGTGACGATAAAAAAATATATTGTCTATATATATAACTTACTTCAAGTACAAAATAACGAATCACAAGTGAGGAATACCTACGTAGATACTATAAAAAAGTTTCTTGTATAAAAAAGCTCGTTTCACTTCCATCAACTAATATCCATTGTGAAATTCTATTTCTGCGTATTCATTTAGCGTTTTATCAAGCATCGCGTGTAAGTGTTATAAAGTAAGCGGCGGCGGTGGGCGGGGCGCGGCCAGATCAAAGGGGCCACGCCTGCGCGCGCGCAGCCTCCGCCGCCGGCCCGGCCATTGCAAGGAATAACAGCTAATGTTAATATTTAAAGAGTTACTTTTCTATATATTATTATTGAAAATATGTGTTTCTTAACTCTAATTTATTATAATAAAAAACGTTTTACTAGAGTAACATATACTTATATAGAATATTTTTTTCTTCTTGGCTGAATGAACAAATGAAATTAGTTCATTCTCCCCAGACTGGGAATGGAACATACACTCGTTGCGTTACAGTCTGACGCTGTGTCGCTGCGCTACGACGGTCTCTGCATAGTAGAGACCAGAAAGTTGAATTATTTATACCTACCTAATTATTTTTTGCAACTTCATGTAGTCTCTACCATATTACAATATATAATTAGGTGCTACTTTTAAATAATGTGTAAGTGGGTATAATATGTAACTTTTTGCAATAATAAAATTTGACTTAGGTACTTATTGACAAAATAAATTAATAACATTGCAGGAGGTCGTTGACTTTAGGTAGGCTTACTACAATTATAATTCACATTTAAATATATTTGTTGGTGTCAATGCACTTGTAAATACAATAGTCGAATAAGTATATAAATTATACAATATTAACACTGTTACTTTATTTTAAGTAGACACGTTGGCACTTGTTTATGTATGTAATAAAATATTAATTATTACATTAAGTACCTAATAAAATGGAAGCCTAATAAACTTAACGATTAATGATCTGTTTACGTAAATCTATTAAAAGAAAACAATCTATAAAAAAATAATTGGTTGTCTGTAAAGGCGGTCTACGGATAATAATTTTACATGATAACGTCATAAGAAAACGGTGATGAAAAATTGAATACTTTTAAGACTTGAATTATTTTCACTGAATTATCATTATGCTGTAGAGTATAAAGAACGATGCCAGTCGTGGCGCAGGTCGTCCTTCTCTATCGGCTGTTGCCCGTTCTCGCTTGCATGCTCGGCTCAGGCAAAACGTGACAATGAGTCATGCTTGTCCGTACATGACACGTGAAAAAATTTGCTTTAATATTTGTTAAATTACAAAATACTGACTTATAGATATGGACATCTACTCATTCTTCAAAAAATAAGTAGGTACCTAAGTTATTTATTACAAATTTATACATTAGAACACCTAAACAAACGTTATGATCATAACTTCTTACTTGAGAAAAACACATGCTTTGTCATTAAAGCCAAAGACTGTTAAACAATAACGTAATCCAAACTTAGCAAATGATAATATAATTGAATCTCGAACTCCTTAAAACACCTCCGCCGCGAGTTCCCGTCTAATTCAGAGTAACAATGCGAGAGTAGCGTTTGTTTAGACATCTTTGTTTCTAATTCTAAGCCTATTATGTGAAGTGAAACCGAGGAATGCTTTGCATTTTAATTAGGTAGGTATGTTTAATAAGAAAAGTTTTATTAAAGTATCTAAATTTTATGAGGTGTGACTGTAACGCGACGGTTGTGAATTCGATCCCCACTCGAGGCTATAAATTATTATTTCTTAATATTTTTATTTATTCGCTTTGGCACCAAGTAAAAAGCCCGGCGGTGAGTTCCGCCACTTAACACGCAACATCTCGAATAATTCAGCCTAAAATAGGGAATGGAGTGTCCTAATACTAGGTTTTCTCTGTTTACCCTGCTGTATGCGGGATAAAGTGGGTTCCCTAATTTCCGCCGAGTTCTGGAGGCATTGCGTGTTGAGTACCGGAACTCCACGCCGCCTTTTACCTCGACACCAGAGCGAACAAATGAAAATATAAATGTAAATAAATATTTCACTTCCTCGAGTGGGGATCGAACCCACAACCAATTGATTTTACAGTCACATTTTGTGCCTCTGCGCTACGACTGGACTGGTATTTTTTATTTAATTTCAATTTAAATTATATAAAAAACTTTTCATCGCTCGCAGCTTTGTTAGCATTTAAAAGTTTTATTATCGAGTGATTATAAAAAAACGCCGTTAGGTTTTGCCAATCGTCACATTACATATAGAAATTAGGAAATCCTCCTCAAATCCGCCTCAATAGGCATCTAAGTATAAACGCGACGGTCGTCGTGATTAATTCTTTTCATTTCTTCGATGTAAAAAAGACAAAGCGTGGCGTTGAGTTCCGCCGCGCAGTGTTCCGAAGAGTAGGGAACGGATTGTCTTGACCTTAGGTTCCCTAAAAGTAAACAAAAAAAACTTAAATTCACTAAATATACTAAGGCAGGCAATTCAATTAAAAGCGACATAACCGTCCATAAATTTTAACTTCTACATGGAAATTACGTTATCGCAACTTGTAATGTTATTTAAGTACTACTAACTACTAATACGGTATACCAGATAAGATATACAAATACAGTATAGAGTAGGTATATCTCATATCGGATCAAGCATTTTAAAATGACGATCGCCTTACTATGTCCAACTTTAGTAGTCGTATCATCAATTATAAAATGATTTATGTGCGCTAATACTAACAGCGCAGATGTACCTAATTTTATACCCGCAAATGTTTCATATCGTTCAATTACTTACTGTATTCATACCTACTGTATTCAGTAAATGATATAACAAAAACCCGTGTGACGTCCCCGCGGTTATTACAGCGCCGTGTAAACAACAACGACCTCGCGCATTCAGCGCCTTTGTAAGCACTTCGAGTTACTGCGCAAGTTGACGTCAGACGGTCGTATATCCTACTAAATATTTTAATAATGTAATAATATTTATTTAATTGTTTCTTTGAATATTTAATTGAAGAAATATATTAACACAAATTTAAAATTGAAACCCTCAACTGCCGTCGGCAATGCGACGTACGCCTGTGGTAATTAATTATTTCAACTATGTACTAGTGTATAAACAAGATATTTTACTTATATTTAAAAACATATTGTTAAGGTAATTAAGACGGTGTGAGAGTTGTGACTGATTGAAATGACAGCACGACGAGGCCCGAACCAGGAGGCTGGAGGTGGGAGGTAGGAGGCGGGAGGCGGAAGGCTCATCGCTGCGGCCAGTAATTATGCAAGTAGATTGCAAATGAAAACAGCTAATTAATGCGGAATGCGGCAATATTAATATCTGTGAGTTGTACGCTGTACGCTTGTGATGCTCGGATTTGGGTAAAAACCGCGTGCCCCCGTCCGCCGCCGCCTGGCGCTCCGGGCACGCCGCCCCGGGCACGCCGCCCCGGGCAGGCCGCCGTGTTTAAAACTATTTGAACACATAAAATAAGTAAGTTTTTACTGGCGACATCGATCATCGGTATTTACACTTTTTAGTCCTCAACCACAATTAATATTGCAGGTGTATCAATATTTCTTATAAGTATCTTATATGTAACGTACCGTAAGTACGCCACCACAATCTGAATATGTACCTACTGGTACTCACTGTAGCGCGATAGTGTAGTGGTTATTTTTATATTTACATGTAGGTATGTAGGTACGAGTCGTGGCGCAGGGATACACGCGTGTGACAGCAAGCGCGACTGGTTGTGAGTTTGATTTCCACTCGAGGAAATGACATATTTACTTAAAATGTATATTTTCATTTTTTTGCTATGGTGTCGACGCAAAAGCAGGGTGTTGTGTTTCGCCAGGCAATACGCAATGTCTCTAGAATTCAGCGAAAAATAGTGTGAGGAATACAGCGTGAAGCTGATATATTTATTTATTTCTCTGTAGGTACTTTTTTACTTCCTCGATAAGTGTGCTATTTAAATCATAACGAATTTATATTAAAGTCATGGTCCCAGAGATTCGTGCGGTCAACCAAACAAACTCTTTAGCTCTTTAATATCAGTACACACTACACTCACCTTGAGAGGTGGTACACTCGTACATATCTACCAATCTAATAAACTGTCGCCTGTAGCCAAAATTATATAAGCATTTTTCAAGTCAAAGGAAAGTGTGTCTATTCAATTTATTTTAAGGAATAAAGTGAGTCCAATGGGGAGCTGGGGTCGTCCTCACTCCACGCCTCGGGATTTATTTGTAAAGGGTTAGTAGTTAAGGAAAAACGGGAAAACGACGCCGATTGTAGGAAATCCGGGAAGCGTCGAGCGGCAATGGGCGAGGGGGAGCATGAAGCTGACTCTACTTGGACATTTATTTACTAAAATTTAAAAATAAAAATTGTCCAACTGTAGGTATATGTGGTGATTGTGATTGGGGATGTGAAAATGATTTAACCACAATCATTCTCGTTGAGGCACACGGTGTCTTGAAAATTGGGTGGTGCGTGAAAAACAGAGTCTCAACATTTAGTTACCTCTGTCTACCCTGCTATATGCGTGATATAGCGTGAAGATAAAAAAAGATGTGACGTCTTTTTCCCTTTACACCTTTTTGCCACCTTAAAGAGTAAAATTTTCTTTAGTTTTCCCAATTTCATGAATTGTGGTCACTCCAGTGCAAATAAAACACGGAGGACGATCGCAGCGCTAAAAGTTAATTAGAAATTTTCATTACAATAAAGAGTATTCTTAGCTTTATGGAGCTTTCTGGTTCATAGAGTCGAGAGGGCTCTTGTGGGAAATTGATATTTATTAACAACCATTTATTACGTGATTCGCAAAATATTGTTAAGAAATACGTTCCTTATTAGGCTAAAAAATAAGGGCCTTTACTAGGTATATACGTACGCCAATTTTTATTATACTTCATTAAATAATAAAATACCTTCTATAAACTGCAGCAGGGACTCAATTTTATAGAACTTTTTCTAGAACTCGAGCGAATAGCTTTAAAGTATAACAAAATATTAAATTAATGATAGACTCATGTGGTGCAGTGGTTCAGTGTTTGACTGTAAACGCGATCGTTATAGGTCCGATTCTAACTCGGGGAAGTGAATTGTTTTTAGGTACATATAACGCGGTTGTCGCAGTTGTCAGGCATAAAAAATCAGTGGAAAGAGTGGGGAATGGAGTGTCTTAGCACTAGGTTCCCTCTGCCTGCCCTGCGTCAAGCTGATATTTTTTTTCATGGTTGTTGTGGTAAATAAGCAAAACGGGGCGATGGGCGACGTCAGTCACTCAACACGTGTGAGAATACATTAGACTAACCCAACATATTTTAGTTAAGTTTGATCAATCGACAGTTACTATACATGTTCATTAAAGAGCTGATCCGCCTGAGCCCTCACTCATAATTGCCGCGAGAGGCGCTTCCGAACTTCCCGAAAGTTAACCTCTTATGAGTCTGCTAATGGAGCGACGGCGGAGGAACGCTCACTTCATAAGCTTCATATGCTTCGTACTGAGCTGAGTGAAGTTAGTTTGTTGATTGTTATAAAGATTATAATACTTCAATTTCATTTTTGTTTTAATGTGTTTATTTTTAAAACGAAGCGTGGTGTTCAGTCACTCCATCTAACACGTAATGTCTCGGAAATTGTGCGGAAAGTGTGATACGGAGTGTCTTAACACTAGACAATAATTCCCCTCTGCCTACTACGTTATATAAGGGATACAATGAGAAGCTAAAATATCAATATTTTAACTTACTCAAATCTTATTTAAATACTTACGTATATTTAAAGTAAACCTACATATTACTAAAATAATAAGGACTAAGGATAATCGAAATACCTAATGTTTATTTAATAAGTATATATAACGTCATAGTAAAGATAATGACCGACAAACCTATCGAGTTAAAGTATCTATTTCGATCTAAAATAATTATAGAAATATTTTTAGAACACATAAATAAAAATTATAAAATATTTATTGGCTTAAGTTCTTATTACATTGACAAATTCACCCAATAATAGATTATTTCATACACTTATTTTTCATGTACAGACAACGAACAATTATAATTCTGTTAAGTATATTTCTATATATAGATTAAATTCTAAAAATTCTGAATAGAGTAAATTATATTCAGGTTTTCAGTAGATACTTTTTCTGTTATATTAAAATTATTGAGGCCCTTATGGCGCAGTGGGACGGTGTCGTACTGTAGACACGACAGCTGTGAAATTGATTCCCATTCGAGGTAATGAGTCATTTTCAGTTCCTCGCTCTGGTTAAAAAAAATTAAAAAAGGAGCGCTGCGTTAAGTTCTGCTAATCGATTTGCTACGTTTTGTAAAATGGAGTAAGTATAGTGAGGTTAACTTTAGGTTTTACTGCACCATTAGATGCGGGACACAGCTTAAATAATATGTACTCACTCAGCTTCACGCTGTATCCCGCACACTACAGGGTAGGCAGAGGGAACCTAGTGTTTAGACTTTCTGCCGAATTCTAGAGGCATTGCGTGTTGAGTGGCAGAACTCAACGCCGCGCTTGTCCTCGACACCAGAGCGAAGAAATGGAAATATAAATTAAAGTAAATATTTCATCTCCTCGAGTGGGGATCGAACTCACAACCAGTCACACTTTGTGCCTCTGCGCCACGTCTGGCCTCAAATAATATGTGCGTGTGTATATGAAACTTTAGGTGTATATAGATGTCATACATACATATATCGTACCGTAAGTCCCCTACTACCAACAGAGTTTTGAACTTAAATCATAAATATTAAAATATATAAACACCGCGCGCTCGCACCGTAACGAAAGTTTTGTAAAGCGAAAAGTAAATGATTAATGGCACTACTTGTTCTGTTTATCGAAATTACTTTCGAGGAATGCGTCCGCAATCTACATGCCTACGGCCCACAGCCCACAGCCCACAGCCCACAGCCCACAGCCTACATACTAGGAGTTACGCTCGTAAATTTCACAACAGCCATACAATCAATCAAATTTTATTAGTTCTACTTTTATTCGAGCGAATGCCTAGATAGCAATCGCACATTATTTTTTGAGTAAATGCCTCAAGTTTGCTTTACGACCGCCGGTGCCGGTGCTCGCGCGGAGTGGGTACTCACCTATTCGTAATGGCCTCCTAATTGAGCCGTAATCGGAGGTGTTCTATACTTGACTTACAAATCATTCGTGCATCTATGGGAGGAGTTACTTTCCTGTATTTTATTTTTTCGTAAATTCTATACGCGAGAACCTAGTTAAATAAGATACGATATAATAGAGTTCAATCTCTGGTTGGCAGTATTTTATTTACGTTATATAATAAAACGCTTATTGCATCTTATACTAACACAATACACTTTTTAACAGACTTACTAACAGATTCTGGAATTGGAACTCATTTAACCAACAAGTAAAACAACCTGTAACAAACAAGTTTAGTAACTTTCCTAAAATCTATACGGCTCTAATAAGAAGACAATTGATTATATTGACTAGAATGCTAAATGCTTTATTTAATAAAATAACATGTCATATATTAAAGGTGATATACTAGTACACATCTTAGATCCTTAGATCTTAATATTAACAAGTAGGTAGTAAACATTCCGGGACTCACATTCCGGAACAACACTGAACAGTTGCGTCAGTCAGTAGCTCCGACAGCCGGTGGACGGGGACGGACATACATACATAATTCATACAAGCCTGCTACCGGACGCCGGACACGCGCCACGCAAAAACTTACCGGAAACTGACCGCCGCGCCGCGCCGTCAAAACCTCTCAATATTTATACTTTCAAATCGATGACACTTTGACCACATTGTGTTATATTTTATTTGATTCAATTTGCGATTGTTAGGAGTTGTTGGCGACGTATCAATAGGGTTGTTGAGCTTGAAAAATTTATGTTAATTTCCCCGCCTTGGTACACAAAGCGCAGCATTGAGTTCCGCCATTCAAAATTAGGTTCTTTGTCTACCCTGCTATGCGGGAAAAAGTAAGAAGTCGCATTTTTTTTAAATCCTAGCATGTAATAATATTGAGACATAGGTATGTATAATATATGCATGCAGGGCACTTGTACATTAAACAGCCCAATAGCGAGGGTCAGCTTCCGCGCGGGTCAAGCGGTCACCGCGATCTGATAACTTCTTCAGCTGCGCCATTGTGTGCTAATGTCCTGTCCTCCCCCCCTCCCCCTCCTCCTCCCCCCAGGTCCCCCTCTCCGTGCCGGCCCGCGCTTGATACTAGTGAAAGCAGGACACGATAAATGCAAAAGGTAATTCGTTTATATTCGATTACAAATCGGGGGAAAGAGTTATTTTCATTTCCCCTAGTAACAACACAAATGGCCTCTAAAAGCAAGTCAAGCAGCGTTGAGTTCTAACCACTCAACACACTATGCTTCAAAAAAATCAGCGGCAAGTAGGGCAGGAAGTGACTTGACACTACTCTCTGCCTACCCTGCTGTGTGCGGGATACAGCGTGAAGCTGATTTGATTTGATTTTATATCACATATGCTTATTTTTGTGAGCTTTAGGACATAAAAAGGAAAACTTCCTTAGATCTTCCCTACACTCCATTAGCTGCTTGCCAAATTTTAATTCTATATATTTCTATATATCAGTGAGTTTGTCTATGATTCATCTGGCAGTCACTAAGTAGCGCAAGAGTTTTATACACATAAATTATTGGCATTTTGTAAGTGAGCATGCAGGTGTTTCAATAATGTCGAATACTGACTCCTCCGCCGGCGCCGTCAGCCGCGACCCAACACTTGTTAGATTGACGGATTCCGACGGACGCAGTGTTCATAAAAACGACGGTTTTTCCTTCATTGTATTGCAGCGAATTAGACACAGCCCTTTGTTATCGAAAATTGCTTCGCGGAAACGTACACGACTACTCGTTCAAACGCGGGTATTGAAACTTCCATATAACTCATTTGAATACTATTTTATAAATACTCTTGCAAATTCCTATTAAAGCAATTTGGTAACTTTATGAAATAGATAAGTTTTTCGTGTACATTTTATGTAGAAAAAAAGTTATGCAAGACTTTAAAGTTAATGAAAAAATGATACCTGTAAGGGACCGGGATGGTTGTTCCACTTGCTGAAATTCCAATTTATAAAAACAAAAAAATCTGTCGTTGCTTAAATAGCTTCTACATTCCCCTCCCCTTTTTTTGATACATATTCTTTTGTGTTTCTGTACATGTTTGTAGCTAATACATTTCCAGCGGACGTTTAATATGCTTCTTATGATGATAAGTAAAGGTTAAACTCGCTCACGACCTTCTCATGATGGTGAAACTAGCATTGATCTTCATTTTCCTCATCATAGTTGTTACGAATTCCAACCAGTGTCCGCCTCTGGACAATTACATAATTTAGATGATCAGAAATGGATCCCGCCTGAAGCGATTATTAATATTTGTCCTAATAGCACCACGATTAGTTGCTATATTCCTTTACTTATTTGCTCATCTCACTCAGCGCGGGGTAAACAAAGAGAATGTCGTGTATTTAATACAAAATACTCTATTCCTCAATTTTATCCGTTTTTTGAAAGAAATAAAGAAGGGTGTAGCTGAAAGAAGGAAGAAACAAAAATAATCAAGTTAAAACATTTTTTTATAAGTCATCTAACGCGATGTCACCCGACGTAAATCTTACTAGCCTGTCTCTACAAACCCCGGAAATTGTGGCATTTGTGAGGAAAAAAGAATATGTTCAAATACCAATATCCATCATATTTTAAAATATTTTCGTTTGTTTGATTTTAGACAGTTCGTGTGCTTTGCATTTCGCTAAAAAACACGGAATATCGTATCAAAATTTGTTCTTTCCTTTCATTAACGAGCGCCTATTTGCCTGGATATTGCCCTCACTTATTCAAATCCAAAGTTTCTTCACCTCATATTTAATATATTATAATAATTTCATCGCGACATCCAATATATAATTGTTAACAATATTTTATACAATTTAATATCTAGCGTGTACTGCGTCTATTTAATTAATTTATGGGTTACTTAGAATACACACGAAGTAGGTAAGTATTTTAATATCAATTCCCCGCATAGCAGATCGTATCGCACTTTTATATTTAATTGGGGGCTCATTAATTAGTAAACAAAGGTGGTGCTTCTATATAAATCAACTGTGATTGTAATTACCGTGTCTAATTTTCCGTTGTTGCTTATTTTTTCCCTAACTACGTAGCGTCTAAGTCCGACTTCCTGTTCGACGCATACCTTGCTAATGATATTATATTTTAACGAACGCTTCGTCCCACTTTTTTGTTTTGCCAACGAGAACTAATGATCGACCCTGATTTTGCTTAGAATTTATTAAACAAAATATTATTCTACAAAAAGAATAAATTTTACATTTTTAAATATAATATGTTATAAAAATACATTTAAATTATAAAAAACAATCTTCCGACGGTGGGACAAGGGCCCACGCCATCGGTGACTAGGGCTCTAAACAGAGGAACCTCCTGACAATACGCGCCGTTTCAAGTAAAACTGCCTTCTGCATCTGGTTCTTGATCCAACAGTTAAGCGATAACCTTTAAAGATGTCGGTTGGGCTTTTTGCTATTAAGCCGTTCACTGAAACTACTATCGGCACAATCATAGCCGCGTTGACATCCCACATGGTAGTAATCTCATAGGTTAGCCCATGGGATAATAGTCCAAATATTTAGATATTTTTTCTTTTTCTGTCTTCACGAGATTGTCATCATGAGGGATAGTACCTAATGCCGACAATGACTGCGCGGCGCGCCACTCGGTCTATCAGGTCTATTGGCAATAATATACCTGTCTGTAATAATAGACCGAGTAGAGGAAAGGACAGCTATTTTCAAGAACAAACGTAGGATTGTACCTACAGTAAGGCACCTCTAATTCCACAAGATATTGAAGAGCAAGTTGCTGGTGTGTTATTCTTTATTTTTTTTTACGTTAATTGACTTATAAAGTCACATTATTGATCTTCATATTTATTGCGGTTGCGGACGGCTCATTGCGGTTGATGGGCAGACGATATTACCTAATTGGCTTCCTTTCATTTTATTAAAAATACTAGCGGACCCGGACGCGGCTTCGCCCGCTTAAACTTTACGAATGCTTATAGATATATTTAGGAAATTGTTTTAGAAAATATCTAACTAATTTAAATGAAAAAAATATAAGTAAACGTAAACATAGTAAAATATTAATAAAAAAACTAAACAAAACCAGCTACATTATTAATAATTTTGTCTCTGTCTGTCTTTCTATTTCCCCGAGCCTATGTCCAGAATCACTGAATTAACTTTTATTGGACTTTCAGTGATCGATTTTACTGATTTACCCGGGAAAAATCTTTTTACTCGTTTTCCTTGCGCGCGTACATAGATACTATATGAAATAACTAAAGTCCCTTCTACATTAAATATGATAAGTTTTGCGAGCAATATCAAATAAAATCCCAAAAAACTAAAACCACAATTTATTAAGTGTATAACAACAGTATAGATAACCATCCAACCAAGATGAAATAACCAACAATTCTCTCCTTAATACTTAAGTAATATTATGCCGATGCTGCACAGGGCGGCAACTTACACCACACCAAGAAATTAATGAAAATCTAACTAATACTCGAATAAGCGAAGAACCAAAGAAAAGTAGAAATTAATTATAAACAGCAAATAATTACATATAAATTAACAGTAGTTCGAAAATGTATGAAAATTTACAAAACCGTCAAAGTTATGTGCCCGCTTGCGTCGGTCATACTATGCCGGTCGTAGGCTATTTCGAATCAGTGACATTTCCTTAATTATTTATTAGAATGTTATACAGTGAACTATAATTTCAATCTAGATGAAATGGTAAAAGTGACTATTATATTCATTTTCATAAGGATCAATATCAAATTATAGAAAATACATACAACAAAAACCCGATAAATATAAAATAAATTAATTAAAATGGTTACTTGTTGTTACTGTGTTACTTTGCTCAAGCTTCAGAGATAAACATGGTATGTGTATCGCGGACTTTTTTAAACATTATTTAAAGAACAATATTATTGTAAAACATTATTTTTATGTATCTCATAAGGTTGTGTCGGCGCCCGCCATGTATGGGTTAAGCAAGCTCATTTTGGATGACGTTTTCTTATAACAACAAATAAACTTTGCAAACCGTTGCTTAGCAACGGTCGGTTGTTATTAACATGGCGGAATAAATTGCTTGTCAAATTAAAAAATATTTTAATATATTAGTATATATCGACAATATTACAAATATGAGAAAAAAAAGTAACCTATGTTCATCCGAAGACCCTCAAGTATCTCTATATGAGTATTTTATTACAATTGAATTAGCGGTTTGGCCCTGATTGCGTAAAAGACAGACAGACAGACAGACAGACAGACAGACAGACAGAGTTACTTTCGAATTTATAATATAGGTATGGATAATTAATAAAAATTGAAAAAATGTTTGTATACCGATGACAGCAAAACTTAAATATGTTAAATACAATAATAAGCCCAATTTAGTATATGAGAATTTTTCAATGTTATTCAAAGTGAGTTTATTTTGTATATTTATGACCAGACCATGATAATGCCAGTGTTTTTGAAAAATTCTTGGCTGATATTTCAGTTTCCACATCCAAAACTCTTTCATCTTCGATAACAGTCGCTGAATCATTACTGTTCCAATAGTGATTTGAATATGGAAATAATAAAACGAGCAGCGTCACTTTCTAATTATTATATTCAACTACTCGTCGTTCAGCATATTGTTCATTTATATATTTTGATAGCGAGATTAAAAGAGTTTATTTTATCATCAAAATTGAACAATATGTATTTCAATCAATTGAATATTTACAAATCAATGTGTCATTAATTATTAGCTATAAATTAATTGAGAATAACTTATTGTTTAGATGTCTTAAAATAAAAGTTATGCAATAGGAAATAGAATAATTTTATACAGTGTTACCAGTGCTATTTAAAAGTACTTTTTATAAGATATATAAAGTTAATGAATCTACTCAATTTACAAATTAAAGTGTCATTATTATTATGTATAATTAAATTAATAATAACAAACTCTTTTAATGTACTATTTGTATACGATAATAAATAGAAATATTCCGTATAGTGTGGCTAGTGCTGTTTTTAACATTACTGAACTGAGAGCGTGAACAAATGGAAGATTGATTTTAAACATAAGTGGTCAAGAGACAATGTTAAAATATTCAAGTCCTTCGATATTAAGAAAACATCAGATCTTTGGGATATTTATGTCTAATTTATTAGTCATATGATAGACGCTGTTGCTCCTCATCTCGCGACTATTATAATTTTATAGAGTATAGTGTGTTTCCTGACCTAATGACATTTAGTAAAGACATACCTATATTTAAATCGGGTAGTACATCTGATCCCAACAATTTTAGACCTGTATCCATATCTCTACTTTTAGTAAAATTTTTAAGAAAAATATGTGAGGCTTGGGTGGGATCGCAGGACTCTTAGCATCTTCTGTGACCTGTTTGTCTAAGGCGTTTGATTGCGTTCAGCATTCAACATTGGTCATGAAACTACATCATTACTATTACATTACTCAATCTTCTTATCTTTTATTTAGCTAACAGGGTTCAGAGGGTTGATTTAATGGCAAAAAATCTCGTGGGTCATTAGTCAGTATGGAGGTCCCCCAAGTGTCTATTCTGGTCCTTTTTTGTTTTTAATACAATCATCTTCTAGTTCATCTTCTAGTTAGAATCAACCATGAGATAGTATTGTTTGCTGATGATACTTCATGCAACAATGCTCTATCGAAAGTAATAGATTGGTGTTAATAATTTACTAATAAATAGTAAAAAACTGAATGTATAATTTTCAAAACACCTAATACAAAAATTGTTTACGCTGATATACTCTTGAATCGTGAAGCCTTGAATCCTGTCGACTCTACGGTATTTCTCGGTATCACCATTGATTCAAAATTATAATGGGGACCTCATATTGAGGGATTGGCAAATAAACTTAGCTCAACAGCTTTTGCGATTAAAAAAATCAAACTATAAATTGACGGGGAAACGGCTAATGCAGCCGGTACTAAATTAATTTTTGTTTTGCAGAAGCTACCTATTTTAATTCGTTACGGCAAAAAATTAAATAAATGAATATATGCTTGGTTGCCGAGAGGTGCAGGCTCAAATCCCGCTACGTTAAAATTTTTATATGTTTTGTAAAGAATTTGATCAATAGAAATCTTGGAACACACATAATCATTTAAAATAAATAACCGAAAGTAATACAAACAATATAATAAAGTAATAAAAGTATACTTTGACTTTTGAAACAAGTATATTTGAAGAAAACTTGCTGCTCTCTCTCTTAGATATGTAAACTTACCTTCACTAATAATATTATAAGGCTGAAAAACTTGTTTGGTCGAACGCGCTAATCTCTGGAACTATCTACTGGTTCTAATTGGATTATTCTTATGTTGGACAGTGCATTTATATTCATACGCGCCTCGATAATGACCCTAACGTAACGTATGAGTACTGTGCCTAGTACAGAGCCACCTCGACGGGGGACGCCGCAGGTAAAAGCTAGTTTGATAATATAAAATGCACTCCGCGTTTCAAAAATGCACATATTTTTATCAAAATACAGTTGCGGACAGAGACGTCAGTAAGACAGGGGCGTGCGGCGCGACAGGTGCGGCGCCGCGTGGTCTGCGCCGGCCGAGGGCTGCGACTCTACACTCTTTACTCCACGTACCATATATTAATAAGCTGTTATTATTTTTTTATTTGTTATGTAGGGCACGAAGTAAAGTCACGCGTTCACGTGATATTTTTCTGCAATTTCCACAAATCGCAAGATGACCAATCCATGTTAAATATTAACAATTATATAGTCCTCTACATACAACTCTATATCTACTTATTATATTTAAGCTTTTATTAAACACAAGATCTGATTTACATCTTTTATTATACTTGTAGAAAATGGGGCAAGTGTCCAGGCCGTCGGTGGTTAGATTCCGGAGTGAGGAGCACCTCAATACGTACCCCTAAATCGACACTGGCTTCTGCATTTGGTTCTTGATCCAACCGATATGTGATAACCTCTCAAAATTAGGCTTTTTAGATTTATTATTTAGACGTCACCTGAACCGTGTATGGACACTACCGTAGTCGCAGTTAGGGTTACATGCCAGTAATTTCCGCGACCAAGTTCAAATATATTGTACCTATTGTTGGAATACTTATGATAATAGAAAACATATATAAGACATTGAAGGCTTGTTTCTTTCTTTAGAAATGAGTTAATTTGTTTTTCTATACAATTAGTTCTCGAACATGATTTATAAGATCAACAGTAGAGCACAAAACATTTAATGTAATGCACCGATCACGCCGCCCGTCGCCGCCCGTCGTCGCCCGTCGTCGCCCGCATACCTCGTCGGGCCCCGAGTGTTTTAATCCGCTTCTACATCATATACGAGTCCCACTCGCTGGTACAAAGAGAATAGTCCACCGCCCGCTGTATGTATTAAATGGTTTTAATTGTAATTGCAAGACGGACATAAAATAGGCGAGAAGTGGCGAATAAACTGTTCTATAACAATGATTTTTCTATTTACGTCAGAAATATGCCATCAAAAACATTGCAATCGCATGAAAACACAACCTATCGAAAGACATAATAGACATCATATTCGGAAGGACTCTGGTGAGGAATTCGGTTGCTGGCCCGTCGTGCTGTGTAGCGTGATAGTGTGATACATACTAATAATTAAATCATGCGATGTCCAAGTCAATCTATTTGTTTAAAACGTAAAATATTTTTAATATTGGCATGATAATAACTACTGTAATAACTTAAGACAGAAGGTCCTTTAAGTAGAGACTAAATAGATTAACCGACTTGGTATTACATAGATCTCACAACTTTTTACGGTAGAAAGACTGAGCTGCGAGACTTGGGTTTTTTTACAGGATGTTTTTGATGGCATCTCACTTCTTTTTGTAGAGTCCTACTTTTTGGTACCTATCTACACTTATTATTTTCTATTATACAGTAATAAAGATTCATTAACTGCAAATGTAACCTTGTAATCCTATACATTTATATGGGATTACAAAGTTATTCATGCAGTTGGTGTATTTGGAAAACTGGACCGAAATTTCAAAATATTTAAGTTTTCCTATGATTAAGATACTAAACTCTATTTGTATTCTAAATTTGAAGCTTCTATGTCTGCTAGAAGTGCCTTGGACTTTTGATGATCGGTGAGTCAGTCAGTGAGTGTCAAAATTTAGAAACTTTAACAAGTTGTCATTCTTAAACTACTGGTTCAAATTGATTGAAATTTTAAATATACCGTGTTTATATTATGCCTGATTAGTTACTGAAAATTCAGGTTTCTTGTTTTATCTACAACGAAGTTATAGGGGGTCGAAAATGGCCTGAATTGCTTCGAGAAAAGGATGGTACGGCCGTGCCGCTGTTTTTTGCTCGACTTGGCGGGGGCACTGCCGTGCCCCCAGAACAATGCATGGACATGGTTAAAAAAATAACAATTTATTTTTTACTAAATGTCGTTAAATTAAAAGAATATAAATAATTTCGTTCAGGGCCGTCGTAGCATAGAGGCACTACTATAGCATAGAGTAAATAAATCTCAGTTTCCCAAGCAGCTCTTAATTTCTTGGCTACATGGTAAAATATTTTGTGGTTCTATGTTTTTCAGTGTCACTTATTCCGCATGTGACGAGAATCTAGTGTCTAAAGACACTCAGAACTTCACTTTTTGCCTTATTTAGAAAAAAATGCCTGTAGATTCAACCCCAAGCTTTATATTAGTAAGGCAGGGCATTGATAATAATTTATTCTCCCGAAGGATGCCCTTATTGAATCCACAACTGTCGCGTTTCCAGTCAGACGCAGACCCAGTGCACCAGAATGACCTACAAGGTCGTAATTTATAAATGACATATTTTATGTATTTCATTTATAGAACACAAAAATGACATTTTGACATTTATAGGCTATTTACCAAAATCGATGTTTCTCATGTTTCGCCCACAGTTAAATTTTACAGAGTGGGTAATTTTATAAAATTTAAAAAATCGAGATGATCGCGATACTGGTAGTCGCTCGAAACCATAAGGCCCAATGTGCTGATACTGGGCGCGGCTATAAGGAGTGTTTTGGCGACACAACAAATGGGGTTTTTTTAGAAGTTAATACGCAAATTTGTGTATTTTTGGGGTTCAATTGGCCCAGGTTCATTCCATCTCATTTGAAAACAGTCCCGAGGGATGCCTCAACTAAGACACAAAATTATTTCGGCACTGGTCGACGTTTTTCCGAGAACAATTTGCGCGGCCGAAGTAAACAGTAAACAGCGCCCACTGTGCTATCGCCTGCATAGGAATGAATGCTAGATTCTTCCAATATGTAATTGATATGCAGAAGAACAACATAGGGCACAGCACAGCACGTCTTGCCATCGTTCACAGGTATGTGTTCTGAGCAAAAACTGTCGACAACGACGTCGATGCTGTGCCCAGTGAGAACTTCTCACTGATTCTCGGGAAGCTCATAGGATGGAAGTTTAGCAAGGAGCACTCCATGTCACAAAAAAAAGGCCAAAGGCCTTCGCCATGTCCAAACTGCAAGTGGACTAAGTAAGTCAGAAGATTATTAGTTGAGCGACCATAGCGAAAGACATATTTTAGACGGTTATTAATCAATCGGTGATCCTGTAGATAAACCAAGAGCTGGCTATTGAGGATGCTTTCCAAGACTTTGAGAGCAGGGAAGTGTATTTCTGTCATATTAAGACATTTAAAGCACTTTTCGCTTTTTTACGGAAAAATAAAAACTAAATCAATTTTGCTGGACATTTAACTTCTGATAGTCGATTAAGCTGTCAAAATGTTTGCAATAAAACATGGCAAGCCACCGACAAACCCTAATATAGCTGTAGTTTGACATAATGTACACTAATTAGCGCTTAACACTGTAAATATTAACTTAGTGAAGAAGGAAAAAATAGATATAGAACATATAGAACATATTCGGAAGTATTTCGGTATATGTAATCAAAATGTTTTGTCAATTAATTGATAACACTGAGACACATCAGCATATCGTTTGATTGTAAGTGCAACGATAGTGGATTCGATTCCCGATTGTGAGTCTCACTCACTAGATTCTCTCCACCTATACTGCTATATGGGGGGCAACAGCGCAAGCTTAATAAAACTTCTGGATTGGTAGAACCCAACAGCAACTGCTCCAGCAGTTGAGAAACATTTGATTGCTTACGGTGGTCTTAGCTTCGATCAAAACTCATAGACGGTATATTTAAAAAAAACAACCTAAGCGGAGAATGGATACTCTTAACATTAGACTGCCTCTACACTACTAACTACTATTTTATATAAAATTTTAACAACTATAAAGTTTTGTACGTTATCAGTACTAAAAGTAATCTTGTTGTAAAAATAGAATAACATATGTTATATTGTTAGAAATATTTATCTTTTTTCAAGTTCTCTCGACACATTAGATAGCTAGTCTCAAGCACTAACAATAAATATTTCAGAGATATGTGTAATAATGTTTTACTCATCATTTATTGATATAGAGAAAAATAAACATTGAAAAGATGTACGGGGAATAACAAGCTTCTCGTGTAATAATAATTTCATACGAGATAGTATTTTTGTTCATTTAATATGTTAAAGATATATGTGAAGGCACTTCTTTAAATATTTATTTTAGTTTTTTGTTGTATCTCACATATATTTACCAGGGTAGGCACAGAGAACTTAGTGTTAAGACACTCCCTTTCTTACATATCGTGGTTAGTCTTAGCTACTAGAACGAGGAAATCTAAATAATTAATTTCCCACGAGATTTAAGTTTCACGTAATAATATTTAATAATAATAACATATTATAATAAAATTATATGTAAAAAAATTCAATCTGCCTTTGAAAGTCTTTTTAAAATCGACTATATAATTAGCAAACAACAAACTTAATCCCCATCGCCATACATATTTAAATTTTGAAAACTTTACATTCCTTGCCTTTCTGACTTCTATACAAATTTTAAAATTTCATATTTAAAAAAATCTGAATATTAATAAAATATTTATACACATATTTTTAAAACAATGAACAGTAACGAAGATAATTTAATAAAAATGCTTTCTCTTCATGAAAAAAAGAAACCAATATTTATCGAAATTTATTTGTATTTTACAACAAATGCTTACATTTTTAATTACGCTGCGACTGCGCTTTTTAATTCTCATATAAATATTTTAAATTTTATATTGTTGCATGTTGAAAATAAATCGATGAAAAAGATGCCTTTGTTCTCGTATGAATGTACTAGCGGCTCGCCCACGGCTTCGCCCGTTTAAAATACATGATTATTGATTTAATATGCACAATTGATTGACAACTATAATGACTTCTAATATGATTTTTTTACGACATTATCGTCAAAGATTTTTTGATTGTTTTAAATAAAAAAATACGACCATTGTTGATATTTGATATTTATAAAATATACATAAAACTAATTATTTATTACACGTATATATTTTTGTAATTTTATGTTCTTTTTACGTATATAATATACTCTGTTAAATGTGCTGATATCAGTGAATAATTTAATTTACTCATTCAGAAACAGCCTTAAATGTTAAATTATTGATTTGAAGGATTCATAATATTCTATATAAAATAACTGTAATAATTGCATATCCTGTACAGTTTTTAAATTAGTTATATATATAATATGAACGAACCAACCAAAAAATCTTTGTATTTACTTATTTCTTTCAAGATCGTTCTTTATCTCCGTATTGAATTAGTTACGACTTAAACTTAACTGTTATGATTAATGAAGGTAATCTCCACTAACAATTCAATTTTGTTTACTTTATTGTATAAAATATTATATAATAGTGCTTCAAAAATATATATTTTTATCAACAGTCATATAACCCAGACGTTTCGAACGTCATTCTTTACCCAGGGTCATACCAGCGCGATTGCTATATAATATTCGCAGGCAAGCTAATGCCTTGAGTTCATTCAAATGACGATAACTTTTTTTTTAATGAATCGATTTTGATAAACTAAACTTTAGTACTTAAGTTGAGTTAAAACAAAGCAATTAGTGAAATTTTCAAGTAAATCGGTTCAGTACTTTCAGAGAAAAATGCGGACAGAAATATGTCGACAGACAGACAGACAGACAGACAGACAAGAAATTAAAAAAAATCTTTTTGCTTTCTATTATTTTTTTTAAGTGTCCCTCTATCCATTTCAGTCAAAATTATTAAATGTACAGACAAAATATTTTTACTGTCTTATTATATATAGAGATAATATTTAAAACAACTAGAACCGTTAACTAACTCGAAATATAATATGTAGAAAAATGTTTGCAAGTTTATTAAAAGAAAATTAAATACTGCACTAAAATAACCTAATGTTTTTCTTTTGTATTTTGGTGGCTTAGTTAGTTCAACCACGTTGAGTTGTAAAAATGTAATATTACTTCGATATAGATTCCTGTTCAAAGACATATACAATATTGAGTTTTAAAAAAACATGTTTCGGGTTTCATTAGCTACTTCCCAGTTTCATTGTCAGGGTACAGATACCAGGAGAAATGAAGAGATATTTTATTGTATTTTCGCCTAACAATAAAATTAAATATAATTATTACAAGTACGTCGAATTAAGTTTCTTACATTTTATTATGTAGTATTGGTACTATTAAAATCTTGTTGAACGGTAGAAATTAAGCTAACAGCCATCGTTATGTAGTAAATAAATTCCGGCGGGTAGCCATAGAGGCGATAAAAAAACCAGTGTAAACCAGTGTACGTAAAAAAAAAAATATTTACTTATAAACTTAAATAACTTAAATAATGAAAAATAAAATATTGTTGCAAAAATTGTAAATACTTTTTAATATGCATATTATATAAAGACCTCTTAGGAAAATGGCGACCCCTTTTGACCCCAAATAATTCCTAATGTTGACATGTCAATGTCAATATTATTCTGACGGACATTACCACGTCATGAAGAGTGAAAATGAAAATAAAGAAAATAAGCTTAATTTTATATATTTTATTTGCAAAGAAAGAAGAGAGATTAACTGAAAAGTTATTTATTTTACAAATACAAGCTTTAGTTTTTGACTGATAAATTCTCATTGTTTAATTCACTATTATATATTCAACTAGTTAGTAAAGTAATTTGTTTGAATTTGAATATAAAAACATATGAATAACGGTTTTGGTCTGATTCGGGGAAGTTTGGGCAAAAAGCACATTTCTACACACAAACATATAGAAGTGAAGTTTATGTAATAATTCTCATTTATCATGCCGCTGGAGCGTTAATAAGGACATCGTAATACGTAATTTTTCTTCATCAGCTTATCACTTTACCGATCGTGACAGAGTAGGTAGAGAGAACATGGCGCTACTATACCCTGAGTTAAGCAGCGGAACTCAACGCTGCATAGAAACATTTCTTTAAGAAGTAATTGAACACGCGATTATTGACAGATGCTGACCCACTGCGTCACAATGATTTTGTTACTTATATTATAGTAGCGGACCCGGACGCGGCTTCGCCCGCTTAAACTTTACGAATGCTTATAGATATATTTAGGAAATTGTTTGTGAAAATATATAACTAATTTAAATAAAAAAAATATAAGTAAACGTAACCATAGTA
>DWQW01003231.1:0-23360 GCA_018249695.1 Heliconius erato demophoon
TCGGAAGAGCACTTTCACGTATCACGAACAACAATTATTTCATATCAGAACAGCTTCCAATGCTTCCATGTATCAACAAGTTTTGTACATCAGCTTACGTAGCCTTTCAAATCAGCGTTGATTGTATGAAATATTTAACCCTGAGTCAGAGATGATTACAACGAAATAAGTAGGTGATAACCAACCGATACAAATATGAAACGGTTCTATGATGAGTAGGTATTATACGAAAACAATTTTACTGCGAACTAGGTTAGGTTAGGTTAGTATTGTTATGCTAAAAAAATAAAACGAAATCCGCGGTAAATTAATTAATGAATGAAAATGGTGCGCCAGCAACACAAATATGAAACGGTTGCATGATGAGTAGGTTAGGAACCTAACCTAACCGCGAAAAAAGCCGCGGATCTGGGGTAATCAACTTAATCCGCGGTCAATTCATTAATCAAAACCGCGACCCGCGAGAAAATCCGCGGAAAATTTTGATTGATAAGGCGATCAATTGAATGAGCCAGAACGCACCAATCCCTACTACTCTATGAAAAGACACGAAACTATGGCGGGTACTAACCGCGAAAAAAGCCGCGGATCTGGGGTAATCAACTTAATCCGCGGTCAATTAATTAATCAAAACCGCGACCCGCGAGAATATCCGCGGAATTTTTTGATTGATAAGGCGATCAATTTAATGAGCCAGAACGCACCAATCCCTACTACTCTATGAAAAGACACGAAAGTATGGCGGGTACTAACCGCGAAAAAAGCCGCGGATCTGGGGTAATCAACTTAATCCGCGGTCAATTAATTAATAAAAACCGCGACCCGCGAGAAAATCCGCGGAAATTTTTGATTGATAAGGCGATCAATTGAATGAGCCAAAACGCACCAATCCCTACTACTCTATGAAAAGACTCGAAATTATGGCGGGTACTAACCGCGAAAAAAGCCGCGGATCTGGGGTAATCAACTTAATCCGCGGTCTATTAATTAATCAAAACGCGACCCTCGAGAAAATCCGCGGAAAATTTTGATTGATAAGGCGATCAATTTAATGAGCCAGAACGCACCAATCCCTACTACTCAAAGTCGTAACTAGAACATTGGTTGGACGTATAAATCGTGAGGATTTCGGCGGCTGGCACTTTCAATTGCCTCACAAAATGGACGTTTGCAAGCTTTACGAAATTTTTTAACTCTTCCCAAATACATTTTGTGTTTGATGCAAGATTTTGCAATGTGATTTTTAGCTGAAGATTTTTATATTTAATTATATTGAAAGTTTTGTAAATAGAAAAATAGAAGGGTAACAAGGATGTAACACAAGCGTGTGACAGTAAGCGCGGCAGGTTTTGGGTTTGATTCCCACTCGAGAAAATTAAATATTACATTTTTTTTTCGTTCTGGTATCGAGTGATAGCGTGATGGAATCGCGTAGTGTTCTGTCTTTCAACACCCAATGCCTCCGGAATTCGGCTTAGGTTGCCTACGTGCGAAGCGGAGTGCCTTAACACTAGCCCTTTGCATACCACGCAACAGACGGGATACAGCGTGAAGCTGAAAAAAATATAACATCTAAAACATTTATTTAGAAAACGTATAAAAATTTGAACGCAGCGGGGCTCGAACCCGCGCCTACTGGAAACCGACCAAATTTTTATACCTGTTATGTTTATAAGTATTTTTCTTTCCTAAGTGTGGAATAACACTTTAAAAATGTTTAAAAAATATCTAAAGCATTTGCCTTTCCAGGCAGAAAAAAAGCAGGTACAAAAAGACTTTCTGAACCTGACACTCGTTTACCGGATACGCATCTTCCCTTCAAAGTCATTAACTTTCGGAGTAACGACGCGATTCGTTACAGTGAAAGAAACCTAACTCGCCCCAGAAATCTTTTTACCTACGGTATGTAGCGTCGTGATGGATTGCGTTTCACATTTTTTCGTCTCATTTAGAATAACATATAAGGAAATTATATATATTATATATCTATGGATGGAAATTTTGTATATTACATTTCATATATATTTTTTTGATACCTGTATTTTGATATGTATTTAGTAGTAAAAAAATTGAATTAAATCAGCTTCGCTCTGTATCCCGCACACAGCAGGGTAGGCAGAGGGAACCTAATGTTAAGACACTCCGTTTCTCACTTTTCGCCGAGTTCTGGAGGTATTGCGTGTTAAGAGGCGGAACTCAATGCCATGCTTTGCCTCGACACCAGAGCGAAGAAATGAAAAAATAAATGTAAATAAATATTTAATTTCCTTGAGTGGGGATCGAAACCAGTGTTTAGTTACTTGCGGTTAATATTTTATAACGTAATATTAAATATTATTATATTACACCAATATATTGAAATTGCCGAACAATTACTACTACTTTTTAGGCAGCTTATGATACGGTTCATAATTTATACACTTTTAAATAAGTTGTACTGTTTTTAAACATTTTTAAAGTGTTATTTCACACTTAGGAAAGAAAAATACTTATTTAGAAAACGTATAAAAATTTGAACGTAGCGGGACTCGAACCCGCGCCTCCTGGAAACCGACCAGGCTCTCTGACCACTAAGCCATACGTTCTCGCCAAGCTACGTCGAAATTTTTATACGCTTGTTACAACTTATTTATGTTGTTGGCATCTCTGTAGGGAGATTTTTACAAATTTTCGCTACCCAAAGATAATTATTAAGAATTATCGTTTGGCAAGAGAGAATACTATTTTTTAAATTTTTATACGTTTTCGAAATAAGTAAATATAATAATGTTGTCCAAAATAGTTCCACAAATTCAACTCACAGCAACACCCACAAAAGCCTGTAACATACAGGTTATCTTGAGAGAAAGCAAAATCGTCGTGTACAGACCATACATGCCTTAAATAAAATTAAATTCACGAATATATATAACACAAAATGTTATACGATTTTAAATTTAAATCTCCGCTCATCAAGGACGACACGAATGTGTGACTTCGTAATTGGAGTTACAGGACTATGAAATTGAGAAAAAAAAATTTAAATCAGCTTCACGCTGTATCCCGCACACAGCAGGGTACGCAGAGGGAACCTAGTGGGAAGGACACTCCGTTCCCCACTTTCTGCCGAATTCTGGAGGCATTGCGTGTTGAGTGGCAGAACTCAACGCCGCGCTTCCCTTCGACACCAGAGCGAAGAAATGGCAATATAAATTTAAATAAATATTTTATCTCCTCAAATGGGGATCGAACCCACAACCAGCTGGTTTTACACTCACACCTTGTGCGCCACGACTGGTCTCATCTGGTTTAATAGTTGTTTCAGTTATATTCTTCAAAAATGATATATACAGTTTTCCTATCAACAGTTATAGTAAAATAAAATATAAGAATATATTTTACACACTCTTTCATATATCATACAAATACGCAAAACCGATACGAAAATAAACGAATGCCATTCAAAAGAGGTTTTATGAATTTATAATACTCGACGACGGCACATATGAATAAAAATGTATGAATATTGGCATAATAATTGATAAAAGAATAAATTGAATAATCTTTTGCGTCCAAGCTTCTAACTGAAGATTTACATATGAATTTGAACAGAATTGTCTCCCTGAGGCTTTCAAAGTTGCATATAGGGCAATAATTTCCTATTTCAATTTCGATCGGACTTCACTCAATGTTCGAGTATTTTCTAATATTTTAGATATTATATCTCGAATATATTTGTCACAGGCCAGTCACTGTAACCAGGGACTGTAAAATCGACTGGTTGTGGATTCAATTCCCGCTCGAGGAAATGAAATGATTATTTACATTTATATTTTAATGTCTTCGGTTTAATGTCGAGGCAAAGTGCAGAGTTAAGTTCCACCACTCAACACTCAATGCCTCCAGAACTCGATGGAAGGGGAAGGAGTGTCTTAACACTAGATTCCCTCTGCCTAACCTGATGATTGAAAAAAGAATATACTTGTAGAATTTATACTAATTCTTACTTAAATCGATTCATTTTAAATTTTTGAGTGCCATGGTGAAAACCAGCTATAACCAGACGCAGACAGAAATTTTATTAAAATAATACAAATGATAATGTAAGAATTATGTCAAGTAAGATGTCATTGAATATGTTAAAAATTGATTTTGGTACTGCCCCGGCATCAATTTTGATTTTCTATAAAATTTAGGATGCATCCATTCCCATTAAGACACTTCTGTTCCCCATATTCCACCACATTTTGAAGGCTAAGCTAATATTTAAAATATTTCATTTAAATACTCCGCACTACTTAACCCTGTCTTAAGAGGCGTGTACTCGTATACCACATAACAATCTCAACAATCAAACAAACAACACTCTCAAAAGTTCTAAGTTGTTCTAAGAAAGTAATTAATAGTAGTGTGAAGCTAGTTCGAAACAATATAACATAAATATCCTGTAGCAATACAATATTGGTATATTATTATTTCGTCTTCAAAAAAAAATAGAAAAATGTCTCTAATTCGGGCAGAAAGTGGAGAACGGAGGGTTTAGAGTGTTCTTTAGTCACACAAGTACGTGTAAGCGAAATCGCACAATTAATTACTTAGAAAAAAATAAGCTTCACGCTTTATCCCGCACACAGCAGGGTAGGCAGAGCGAACCTAGTATTGAGACACTCCGTTCCCCACTTACCGCCGAGTTCTGGAGGCATTGAGTGGCGGAACTCAACGCCGCGCTTTGCCTCGATACAGCGTGATGATATGGATGGATACAACGTGAAGCCGATTCATTTATTAATTTAATGAATAATTAATTTAGTTTGTCATTCTCTCTCCCAATATAGATCTTTTTCAGCCCGTCACTTACTCCGTTCGGTTCAACCTAAGAATATCACTCCATTTCAAATTTCTTAAAACGAATATTAACTTCCAATACTATCTAAAAAGACTGAAGAAACGACACATCTTATAAGTTGCATCTACTGTGAACAATTTGCCTTTTAACAACTGAGCAACGATGGTGTGTGAGTCTTTATTTTGATAAAATATAACGTTTCTACATTAAAAGCACATGAAATCTGCTGAACATGAAATGTAAGCCATTGTAGTGACTGGATAAAACTAATTTGTATTTTTATATATTTCAGTTCAAACTTTCACAATGTTTGGACAGTCAGTTATATTTAAGGATGTTTCGTGTAACGTAGAAATATATTTTTATATATTCAATGGACTTCCGCTTTTAATATTCTGAATAACTTTACGCCATGCTGCATTTTGAGCGTTGCTTTACTTTATATGATTTCTAGTTTGATTTTTAAATATATACAATTTGATTGAGAAATTGAGGCCAGTCGTGGCGCAGCGGCACGAAGTGTGACTGTAAAATCGACTGGTTGTGGGTTCGATCCCCACTCGAGGAGAGGAAATATTTGCTTAAATTTATCTTTCCATTTCTTCGCTCTGGTGTCGAGGCAAAGCGCGGCGTTGAGTTCTGCCACTCAACACGCAATGCCTCCAGAATTCGGCAGAAAGTGGGGAAGGGAGTGTCTTAACACTAGGTTCCCTCTGCCTACCCTGCTGTGTGCGGGATACAGCGTGAAGAGATTAGATACAGAGAGAAGCTGATTTGATTTGATTTACATGATACACGCAGACATTATTTATTTATTTATTTATTTACATATTTATTTGGATACATACTATTTTTAACATTTATTCAACCACAATAGTAATACAAAATAATAATAATAAATGCAATAATGCATTAACAATTTTTTTAAGATGTGGATCATGCACATTGGTCATTGTTACTAATTCAACATATAATTGAAACTTTTATTATTTTATTTATGTATAACATTTTTTTAAATGTTTTAGGATTATAAACCCGTGTGAAAAGAAGGATTCAGTAACTTACTCGGTATCTACCGCATAGAATTCTAGTAGCGTTTTAAGTGTCGAATAAAATAGAAACATTTTATTTCCTCGAGTGGGAATTGAACCCACAACCTGTCGCGTTACTTTGCGCTTTGCACCACGATGGCTTTAATCTTTATTATTTAGTATTATTTAAAATATAACTCATAATTTTATAACTTACAATATTATCTATGTATCAATTTTATCGCAAAAAAAAAGAAAAAGTTTTTTAAAATAATTTTGATTTCTAGATGAATTCATTAACATTATATCAATGGTAGCCACTTCAAGATAAAGGGCGCTATATATCTCTGTACCGACCCCATTCTGTCACCGTGACCCATAGAACCGGATGAACAACTTGTTTACCTATAGATGCTTTATTGAAAGTGTAAGAAGAAAAAATCTGAACACAATACATTCTATTGTCATTTTTAATGTATTATTTTCAATAATATAATGGGGTTTAGTAGTTTTTTTTTAATGGATATTTTTTTATGGATACATAATTACAGGTTATAATGGTTGTAATTTCTAGTCTCAACTCTCAGGGGTAAAAAAGGTAGGAAGGTAGGTAGATAAATAGGTAAACGTAGATACGCTGTATCCCGCTCATAGCAGATTAGGCAGAGGGAATCTGGGAACCCAGTGTTGAGACACTTCTGTTCCACACTTTACGCCGAATTCTGGAGATATTGCATGTTGAGTGGTGAAACTTAACGCAGTGCTTTTCCTCGATACTATAGCGAGGAAATAAATATATAAAATGTTTCATTTCTTCAAGTGGGAATCAAACCCACAACCTATCACCGTCATACACTTGTGCCCCTGCTCCATGACTGGCCACTACTTAAGTTAAAAATAAGAAAATCCGTATCAACTCAAAGTTTTAATCACTTAGCTTAAATAAATTGAATTATAAAATATATATTCCGTTGAAATATGACTCTACCCCAACAGATCACAAACCGCTTGAGACTTAATATTTTATATTGCCTTTGTATTTAAATTAATTATTATTTCATATGTTTTTTCGTAAAATTAATATTATACTTCTGAAATTTAAAGAAATTCATATAATATTTTTAACATTTTTTAAGTGGTATTCACACTCAGGAAAGAAAAATACTTATTTAGAAAAGGATAAAAATTTTAACTGACCACTGAGCCATACGTTCTCCTAGTTGTAGTGTAGTAGTTCATTATTCATATAATATTAGCAAAAAATTGTTACAAATTAAATAAAAAAAAATTGCAGTGGCCTAAAGGTAATCTAAATTTATTTAACTTGTTATATAAACATAATTAAGCAAGCATATTATAAAAAAAATGTCCAAAATAGTCAGAATTTTCTAATAAAACAATAAAAAAAAAACAAAACAAACTAAAGTAACATAGAACCAATCTGGTACGCAAACTACATTCAACAACTGACACTATAAAAGGTGAAAAAACAAAATTTGAATAGTTAGCTGTCATGTAAATCGAACTCGATACTGCCATGTCAATTAAAATAACATTCTCTTGGATGTTGTTACAAGCACAAAAATATTTCGCATCGAAATTGGAGGCTGGTTATTAGTTGAGCTTCCAAAACGGATTTTCTTTTAAAATAAAACAAATTTAATAAAAAAAATTAAATTAATTTAAAAAAAGTAACTTGAAATTAAATTAAAATATAACAGAGTATCTATATTTGTTTTAGAATTAACAAACAGAAGTCATTTAATTTTTACAGGTCTCTTTGTGAAGATTTAATTAATGAAAGTATACATCCCTACTATTAATACTAATAACCTATGGGCTGTGTTTTTAACGCTTTCGGGTAAATATTTTTTTTGTTGTCATAAAAGGCAAAAAAAACACATTACAACAATACAATTTTATTATTCAATACAATCCTAATCTTGCATGGTTTCCTTTTTAGTCTTTTTATTAATTTAACATAGATTATTTATATATGAATATATTGATTATACCCTGCCTACCCTGCTGTGTGCGGGATACAGCGTGAAGCTGATTTATTTATTTATTATATAAGGGAACTAACAATTAAAAAATAACACAAAATAAAACATGTGAAATGAATTTTAACATGAATAAATTGTAAAAAAAACTTTGAAGAAACTTTGAGAGTCACGTACTATGTTCAGCGCAATGTAAATTAAAATCTGCCACGAGAATTATAATATTGCACAACAAAGTTACTAAGCTATATAAGTTTGTTTCTCCTAATCGGAGTAAAATTAAACATTAAATTAGCTTCACGCTCTATCCCGTATGCAGCAGGGTGGGCAGGGAACCTAGTGTTAAGACACTCCGTTACCCACTTTCTGCCGAATTTTTCGAGGCATTGCGTGGCAGTGAAGAAATATTTTCAATACTAAGAAATAATAATTCATTCCAACGAGTGACGATCGAACTCACAATCGTCGCGTTACAGTCACACCCTTGTACCCATGCGCCACGACGACCTCATCAGATCCTATGCCTTAATTTGAATATTATTTTAAAAAAATATTTTTAAATAATATTCAAGCAATATTAATAAAAAAATAACTGCTGATATAATAGCTACCTACATAAACGTCCATTATTCTCCGTTACCCTACATCATCATTTTATAAATTAGTTAAATTAAAAGTATATATTTTTTTAATGATGTGATGTGCAAACACTTTAGGTGGGATATTTTTTTTTTTATTAAATATATTATAAATGTCTATATCAGAATATTTTTGCTTTTACACAATTTTCTCCTCTGTAACAGTAAAAAAAAAAAAAAAACAAATAAATCCACTTCACGCTCTATCCCATATGCTGCAGGGTAGGCAGGGAACCTAGTGTTAAGACACTCCGTTCCCCACTTTCCGCAGAATTCTGGAGGCATTGCGTGTTGAGTGGCAGAACTCAACGCCGCGCTTAGCCTCGACACCAGATCGAAGAAATGGAAATATAAATTTAAGTAAATTAATAAAAAATATTTCATCTCCTCGAGTGGGGATCGAACCCACAACCAGTCGGTTTTACAGACACACTTCGTGCCGCTGCGCCACGACTGGCCTCAAAAAAAATATTAAACAATTAAAAATAAACTATTTACATCAGAGCCTATTTTTATTTATGAAAAAGTTATTTTAGTTAAACACGACAACTAAATTAACTAGAATGAGTAGATCCAAATCCTGCAACTTCAACTTTGACATAATAGAATTATTGAAATTCATGTCGAAGCTAAACTGATTTGAACTAACAAGGCGAAAATTTAGTTTACTACGCCCTGAGCTGTGCCGTGATCTAGTCAACCATCTGGTGATGTGATGTAGGATTAAATTTTAAACATTTATATGCATAATTCATAAGTTTGTCTGTATGTTTACTATAGAATATTATAAATTTTAACTAATTTGGGCCTGCCGTGGCGTAGAGGCACAAGTGTGAGAGTGTAAACGATAGGTTGTGAGTTCGATTCCTATATGGGGAAATGTAATATTTATATTTTCTTTTGCTTGCTCTGGTCACGAGGCGTGGCATTAAGTTCTGGGGCTCGACACGCAATTCCTATAGAATTCCACTGAAGGTGGGGACCGGAATATCTTAATAGGAACGGAGGCCATATATACAGAGTAAAGCTAAAAAAATAAAGTAATTTACGTTGATATTCAAATGACAGTGATGAAAAATTTCCTGGCTTTTTCTGGGATGGCCTATAAAAAACTGCCCTTTTATTTATTTAGGTTCGCGCTGTAGCCTTGCATACATATAGTAGGGTAGGCAGAAATATCCTAGTGTCAGGACACTTCGCTCCCCGCTTTTTATCCGTATTCGAGACATATTGCATTGGTACATTGATTAGTCGAAATCAATATCAATCTTCTTATCAAAGCGGAGAAATTATAATAATCCATTCCGAGTGGAAATCGAACGTGCGACCACCGCGCTTATAGTGAAGCGTCATCTCACTGCGTCAAGATGCTTTTCAAATGAAGTGGAGGATAAAGGAAAAGGTTATTAGGTTTTCGTTTACCAAGCAAAATGTAAAAGATGCAAAGAATAAAAATCCAACCAGCAGCAGTATTATGTAATCTCTTGTTATCAACAGTTGCTCGTTTTAAAAGTACTTTTACTAAAAAAAAACGATTATTGCATCTTACTTTATTATATGAAAGAATTCTATCAATTTTTTTAGTAAAAAATCAGCTTCACACTGTATCCCGCACACAGCAGGGTAAGAAGAGGGAACCTAGTGTTAAGACACTCCATTCCCCATTGTCCACCGAGTTCTGGAGGCATTGCGTGTTAAGTGGCGGAACTCAACGCCGCGCTTTGCCTCAACACTAGAGCGAAGAAATGAAAATATAAAAGTAAATAAATATTTTATTTCCTCGAGTAGAGATCAAACCCACAACCAGTCGATTTTACAATCACACTTTGAGCCCATGCGCCACGACTGGCCTCAATTGTTTTTTGTAATTTGTCCATATTTTTATTATAGTTATGTTTATATTTTTTTCAGCTTCACACTGTATACCACATGTGGCAGGGTAGGCAGAGGAAGCCTAGTCTTAAGTCACTCCGCTTCCCACTTTCCACAGAATGCAGGCATTTATTTTTGAATGGCAGAACTCAACGCTCCACTTTGCCTTAACACTAGAACTAAGAAATAATAAAAGAAGAAATATTAAATATTAAATTTCTTTTAACGGGAATCGAACCCACAACCTATTGCGATTACAGCCACACGCTTGTACCCCAGAGCCACGACTGGCTTCACCTACATTTAAAATACCAATAAAATCCATCGTAAAGCACCAGGTGCTGTTAACGTATCTTGACAAATTCTACCAAGTCGATAGTTCGGAGACGACATTTCGATTTAAAAATACGATGCAAGGTACGCCTCGCCCGACTTACCTCTGCTATTCTGAATCACTGTCAAGTATCAGCTAAAATATATATATATTGTGTGGCACTGAGATGCACCTTAAAAATGCAGGTGTATGCGAAAACGAGATATAAAAGAAAGTTTTGGCATAATAAAATAAAAAATCAGGTTCACGCTGTATTGCGCACACAGTAGGATAGACAGAGGGAACCTAGTTTTAAGTTGTTCATTTTGCGCAGAATTCTGGAGGCACTGCGTTTTGAGTGGAGGAACTTAACGGCGCGGTTTGTGTGCGAGGCAAAGCGCGCCATAGAGTTCTGCCACTCAACTCGCAATGCCTCCAGAATCCGGCAGAAAGTGGGGAACGGAGTGTGTTAACACTAGGTTTCCTCTGCCTATCCTGCTGTGTGCGGGATACAGCGTGAAGCTGAATTATTTATTTTTTACTTGAGACGAAATCAATAGCGACATAAATAATAATTAATGGCGTATTCACAATTGAACATTTCATTTCCGCCACTCACCACCAAGTGCCTCAAGAATTCAGTGGAAAGTGTGAAAAGGAGTATCTTAACAGTACGGCTCCCGAATACAGCGTGAAGCTGGTTTATTTTTCCGATACAGCGTGAAGCTGGTCCAATTTTTATTATTTTTAATTTTATATGAATATTTCAATCGAATTCTGAATAAATATTTTTTTCTTTTCTATCAACTCATGTCCAGGCTTGAGTAGAAGAGTCAAGGTCTGCATTTTGAATAGATCGAAGAAAAAGAAAAATACTTGAAAATAAAAATAATATTAATTTATTATGAAAAGATTAAGTAATAATATATATGTAGATCCCACTATCTTTCATTTATTAAATAAAATAAGGCATTTAGGAAAACTAACTACAAACATAATAACTATATTACCTTTCCCAACTCAGTCTTCTAGGTGTATCGGCACCAGTTTCCTCTGGAGTTCCTCGAACACCTTGCGTGAGGAGCCTTGCAAGCCGTGACCCGGCACTTGTACTGCTCGTGCTTGATACTGACCCCCGAGGTGTTGGTACTCTAGAAGAAATCGATAAATTGTTATGGAAAATGGAAGACATCACAAACCTTGCAAATGTAATATAAAAATAATACTATAAGAATTTTCTATAATAAAAAAATGTATAAGATTTTGATTTTTATCGAAAAAAAAATCAAATCAGCTTCACGTTGTATCCCGGAAGGAAATACACGGAAGGGTAGGCTGAGGGAACCTAGAGTTACGACACTCCGTTGCCCACTTTCCGCCGAATTCTGGAGGCGTTGCGTGTTGTAAAGACTTTGTGTCTCTGCACCACGACTGGCCTTAAGATTTTTCTCTAATAGTAAATAATTCAGAATATTGTTTATGAGAAAGCACTCTTTACAAGAGTATTACTAAAATAATCTGTTGGTGTATGAATATTATATTACACAAAGTAAATTTAAAATTTTAATTACCTATTATGTTTTACGTTAAATTAAGTTAAAATGAAAAATAAACTTTTATAAATAATAGCAGGAATAATAAAATTGACTCTTGGCCAAAGCCAGGGCAGTTTAAAAAAATATGCTTCAATGGGTTTTTTCGAACTTGTAAAAAGTTACGTCTACGTTGCGAAAAGTTTGACAAAGGGGTGATTTCTTTCAACCTAATTCTTTATACCAAAACCTTTTTTTTTTCGTAATAAATCGTAATCTATATTTAACTAGTACATAGTTCATTGTGCAGCTGTAGGATTTAAACAACAAATTTGGAATAATAATGTAGATTTTTAGCACATAGCAGAAACAATCTATGTGTGTTGAGATACGGAACTCAACGCCGCGCTTTGCCTTGTCGCAAGAGACAAGAAATACATATCAATGATAAAACACGTAATATTCATACATGATTTTTTATACAATATATGAGTGGTACTGGTAAATAATTAATTATTACTTCACGTAATAGTATCGATAAACTCATTCTCATTGTACGAGATATGATTATAAAACAATAATTTAGACGGTTGTGGCACAGTGGCACAGTGGCACGCTTTGCCTCGACACCAGAGCGAAGAAATGGAAATATAAATGTAAATAAATATTTCACTTCCTCGAGTGGGGATCGAACCCACAACCAGTCGATTTTACAGTCAGACTTTGTGCCTCAGCGCCACGATCGGCCTGAACCGGCCTGAAACTGAATTATTACCTATATTTAATCTTTGTACGAAATATACATTCTTAAAAGCCAAAGGTCTTCATAATATTCTGTTAAAATAATGCACACACATACTTTCTAGGAAGCATATAGAAATGTATGACAACTTCGTCTCATATAACATAATATCTGGAACAAAAGTTAAGAGCCTTCTTATGACGTGCACGTTTATTAGTACCTGATGTATGTGGGTGTAATTTAGTGCAAATGCTTTTGCAACGATGTGACTTTTTTTTCACAGTAAGGTAGAAAAAGAAAATTTTGTCTCAGAATAGTTTAAAAGTAGAGGTTAAGTATTTTGTAATTTTCTTACTATACATCGAAATTTTTAATTTAATATCAAAGGGACTTCGTGGTGCAAAGTTAACGTGTGACTTTAAACGCGAGAGTTGTGGCTTCGATTCCCACTGGTGGGAATGAAATATTTAATATTATAACTTCGGCACTCAGGTAACGCGCATGTTTGAGGTCCGCCATTCAACATGCAATGCTTCAAGAATTCAGCGGAAAGTCGGGAACAGAAGAGTCTTAATGGGGAACGGAGTATCATATTAATAGGTTACCTCTGCATACTCTGTTATTTTCGGAATACAGCGTAGAGAAATATAAGAAAAATATGTTTATCTATGATTTAAAAAAATATGTACATTTTATAATAGAGACTTCATCTTTCTTTTTAAAAATGGTATGTATAAATGGTTATTTTAGTTAATTCATTAGATGGTTTTCATTACATAACTATTTGAGCCCTTAATAGAAACACTTCCTTGTGTTTTCAATTAGTTTAGCTCTGAAAAACAAAAAAAAAATCTTCACGCTGTATCTCGCACACAATAGGATTGGTAGGGGAAATCTAGTGTTAAGACACTTTATTCTCCATTTCTCGACGATCCGAATTGCAACAGGCACTGAGTGACGAAACTCAACGCCGCGCTTTGCCTCAACATTAGAACGAAAAAAAAGAAATATAAATTTAAATAAATATTTAATCTCCTCGAGTGAGAATCGAACCCACAACCACTCGATTTACAGTCACATTTTGTGCCCCTGCGCCACGACTGGCCTCACTATATGTAACATATAGGATGAAGAACAGGTGTTATTAAGGACGAGCTACTCAAAATATAATTTTATCACCATACTAATTTTAAGCTGTCTTGGGCATGCAGGCTTCCTACGATGCTATTAATAGCTTCAAATTGACTTTACCTGCGAGCGTGGTCGTTATAAGTTAACAGCTTCGGTTATTTTAAGGTTAAACGTTTATACAGACGTCGGTGTTGAGTTCCGTCACTCAATAAGTGGCCAGATTTAGGCGGAAAGTGGGGAATGGTAGTGTTTCAATGGGAACGGAGTGTCCTTATATTAGGTTCCCAAATACCCTCTGCCTATCCTGCTATATGCAGTATATAGCGTGAAGCATAATATGTTGTGGAAGTGGTAAGTCATTCTTTACTATACAATATTCGTTTTAATCAGGAAAAATAGAGAAAAACTACTAAATTAATTTAGAATAGCCAGTACTTTTCATTTATTAATTTACAAATTTCACTTAACGATAATTGAGTGCAGCAATGATTATGTTTAAATTATCATCATTTACTACTCCCGAAGGGGTTCAAGTGTGCGACTGTATAGTAGTTTGTAATTTCGTTTTGCGATTAGGAGAAAGAAATATTTAAATTAGCTTCACGCTGTATCCCGCACACAGCAGGGTAGGCAGAGGGAACCTAGTGTTAAGACACTCTGTTCCCCACCTTCTGCCGAATTCTGGAGGCATTGCGTGTTGTGCAATTTAAATATTTAAATTTTAAAAAATTTAAATTTAATTTTTAATTTAAATATTTAAATTTCTATGCTATCCATCTATTTAAACGATGGTAACGAGGTAAAACCTGGTGTTGAGTTCTGTCGCTCAATAGTCAATGTTTCCAGAATTCAGCGGAAACTGGAATACGACAGTGTCTTGATGGGGAACGGAATGTCTTAACACTAAATTCACGATTTTCTCTGCCTACGCAAAGTAAAAAGAAACCAGACAAGCGCTAGTCGGGGTTGCCTACCGTGAGTTCCGAACAAAAATTGGAGATCTCGGGCTTTTTCTGATATTCAGACTTAGCTTAGGCGGACCCTTTTTTCTGATATCTCACTTGAACTAGCGGCTTTAATATCAAATTTTGCCCCCCTTTTAAGGCTATTATTTTTGAGGATTTAACCACAAGTGTATAGTTTTCAGATCCTATAATTGTAGGTTAACCAGAAGTACCCTATTAATTTTGATTTCCTTTATACTGTCGAAATACGCGTTTTTTGCTATTTAAGACTATATTTTTTTAGGATTTAACCTTTAGTAACTACCTGTATATGCTAGCTGCCAAATTTCACAATTCTAGGTCAATCGGAAGTACTCTATGAATTTTGATTCCGTTTATAGTGCCGAAATAAGCGTTTTTACGATATAAACGGCCACATCTTTTTTCATAGTAAATATAGATTTTTATTCAGGAAAGAAAAATTACTATGATTTATAAGACCCTAAACCCTAATAAATTATTAGCGCCTATGAAATTATAGGAGCGAACCCCTTTTTTATTCATAATAAAAATATTTCATAATTTTTTTTTATATGTAACTTAGCAAAAAATAGAATATTATTTATATAATTTATTAGCTTCACGCTGTATCCCGCACATAGCAGGGTAGGCAGAGGGAACCTAGTGTTAAGACACTCCGTTCCCCACTTTCTGCCGAATTCTGGAGACATTACGTGTTGAGTGGCAGAACTCAACGCCGCGCTTAACCTCGACACCAGAGCTAAGAAATGGAAATATAAATTTAAGTAAATGTTTCATCTCCTCGAGTGGGGATCGAAACCACAACCAGTCGGTTTTGCAGTCACACCTCGTGCCGCTGCGCCACGACCGGCCTCATAATTTATAAGTTTATAAAATGATATTTGACACTAAATGCCTTAACACAAGCGTCCTTCACCGCATTCAAATATTCAGATAAATCGGACTATACATAGTTGAGATGGTAATTTAATTCATGAATCCATTTTAATAGTAGCTGATTGATGCCACTCCACGGTTATATGGCAAGAGCGTTGATGATTTCACCTAGATCGATAGGTACATCATAATGTTAATATGTAATTTACATGTAAAATTTATACTGTTACTGGTAATAATATAATTTGGCAATGTATGAATATACGAACTTAGGCTAAGGCCAGTCGTGGCGCAGTAACACAATATGTGACTGTAAAACCGAATGGTTGTGGGTTCGATCCCCTTTCGAGGAGATGAATCCTCCAGAATTTGGCAGAAAGTAGGAAACGGAGCGTCTTAAAATTAGGTGCCCTCTATCTATCCTGCTGTATGCGGGATACAGCGTGAAGCTGATTTATTTTATGATTTATTTATGAATACTAGAAACAATGCATGAGGCCAGTCGTGGCGCAGAGGCAGAAGCGTGTGATTGGTAACGCGACATGTTCTAGGTTAGATCTCCTTTCGAATTAAATATTTATTTGTCGTGTGGTGTCGAGGCAAAGCACGGCGTTGAGTTCTGCTACTCGGCACGCAATGCCTCCTGAATTTGTCGAAAAGTGTCTTAACACTAAATTCATTCTGCCTACAACGCTGTGTGCGGGATACAACGTGAAGCTCATTTAATTTAATTTGATTTAATACATATTTGAAACAATATATTTATAGTGATAGTTATGAACGTTTTACTTCCGTAAAATAAAGACATTTTGAATATCTAACTTAAATAAAGAATAAGTCCGCACAGTACATGAAACTGGAAAATTCGTTTGCATGAACTATGAAACTTAAAAATCCCATTTTTCCGTACTACGGAGGTAAATCTTTGCGAAATACTTATTTAGAAAACGTGTAAAAATTTGAACGTAGCGTCACTATGTACATACGTCACAGCCACCGTTACGTAGCCTCTGAGCCATACGAGAACGTATGTCTCAGTGGTCAGAGCGCCTGGTCGGTTTCCAGGAAGCGCGGGTTCGAGTCCCGCTACGTTAAAATTTTCGCACGTTTTCTAAATAAGTATTTTTCTTTCCTAAGTGTGGAACAACACTTTAAAAATGTTAAAAAACCTTGCATAATTTCTATACTTGTTTATCAGTCAGTCACTCAGTTTTGTATAAGTTTAGTCAAGATTTAGAGGGACTTTCATCTTTTATAAGTTACCTATATATCAACAACACCTCGCTTTCATGAATTTTATGTTAGTTTATAGGACTCTTAAAAATAGTTACTTTTGAAATGTTACCCACAATTTTTATTTCAAATTTTGTAAATTTATCATAAACATGAGGCCGGTCGTGGCGCAGCGGCACGAGGTGTGACTGCAAAACCGACTGATTGTGGGTTCGATCCCCACTCGAGGAGACGAAATATTTACTTAAATTTATATTTCCATTTCTTCGCTCTGGTGTCGAGGTTAAGCGCGGCGTTGAGTTCTGCCACTCAACACGCAATGCCTCCAGAATCTGGCAGAAAGTGGGGAACCGAGTGACTTAACACTAGGTTCCCTCTGTCTACCCTGCTGTGTGCGGGATATAGCGTGAAGCTAATTTAATTTATCATAAACATTCATTTAATCTTGCATATATGAAAGCAAATGCACACTCTGGAGTGTGCTCATTAAAAATGCATATTTTATAAGTGCTGACATTTGAATGCCTTCGTTCTAGTTGAAAAAAAAAAGTATTTTATATTGTAATTATTTTGCTGTTCTTTTCTTCACACGACGGTCATGGCGGTAGTGGTGGTTAAATTATTCGAAATAAAATTCCGTTTAGAACTTTCTTCTTATTTTTTGGAATATTCTTTCGAATGGGCATCGAACCCACAACTATGTAGGTAGTAGTCTCTTGATTGCTTATCCGATTTTACAAAAAGAAAACACACACACAATCTCTCAAAAATAGGGAGAAAAATGGAGAACGGGGCACAAAGTGTGGCAGTAAAATCGACTGGTTATGGGTTCGATCACCACTCGAGGAGATGAAATATTTATTTAAATGTATATTTCCATTTCTCTTTCGCTTTGGTGTTGAGCCAAAGCGTGATGTTGATTTCCGCCACTCAACACGCAACGCCTCCAAAATTTAACGGAAAGTGGGGAACGGAGTGTCATAACACTCTAGGTTCCCCCTGCCTATATGCGATTTATTTGATTTAATTTTGAGTATCTTAATACTAGGTTCCCTCTTCCTCCCCAGCTATGTACGAGATACATCGTGAAGCTAAAAAATACATTTTCTCATTTATAAAAAGTAACTTTTAGTGTTCATATGAGACTCGAATAGCATTAATATCCGGAACTGTCCGAAATTTGATTGCAAATTTCACGTTTGTTAAATACTACTGAATTGATGTATTCTAGCGTGATGTAGAGCAGACCGCGTACGTTTTATGATATTAATTTTGGATTTCTATGACTATGAAATGTCAGAATCAAATCAAATCAACTTCTCGCTGTATCCCGCACACAGCAGGGTAGGCAGAGGGAACATAGTGTTAAGACACTCCGTTCCCCACTTTACGCCAAATTTGGGAGGTATTGCGTGTTGAGTGGCGAAACTCAACGCCGGTCTTTGCCTCGACACCAGAGCGAAGAAAATAAAGAAAGAAAGAAGAAACGAAGAAATATAAATTTAAGTATATTTCATCTCCTGGACTGTGGATCGAACCCACAACCAATCGGTTTTACAGTCACACTTTGTGCCCCTGCGCCACGCCTGGCCTAATATCAGAATAATATTATTTTTATTCCACAAATGTAAAGAGATCAAACAGACACGACCAGCAAATTGGCTTAGTAAATCCTCATACCTTCGATATACAGGTATCAAATAAGAAAACGGTTAGAATTCATGCCGAGTTCGAAATCTCACCTGAAATTGCTTTTATTATTTTGTTTTTGCAAAGTTTTATTCATCTTATATAATTGGCTGAGGTCAGTTGTTTTTTTTATTAGTTTTACGCTGTATCCCGCATGTAGCAGGGAAGGTGGAGGAAGTCTAGTGTTAAAACAATCCGCTTCCCACTTTCCGCTGAATTCTGGAGGTATTGTGAGTTGAGTAGCGGAACTCAATGCCACGCTTTGCCTCGACACAAAAAGCGAAGGATGAAAATATTAAATATTTATTTACTCGAGTAGGATTCGAACCCACAACCTGTCGTGCTATAGTCACATGCTATCGCTCCTACGCCACCGCTGGCCTATACAAATGTATAAGTAAATAAATAATTCAAATCAGCTTCACGCTGCATCCTGCACACAACAGGGTAGGCAGAGGGAACCTAGTGTTAAGTCACTCTGTTCCCCTATTTCCTTTCCTGACTTTTGAAGGCGTTGCGTGTTGAATTCAAAGTCGTGCTTTGCTTCAACACCAGAGCAAAGAAATGGAAATATAAATTTAAGTAAATATTTCATCTCCTCGAGTGAAGATCGAATCCACAACCAGTCGTGCTTACAGTCACATACTAGCGACCGTGCGCCACGGCTGGCCTATAAAAACGTATAAGTATAATACATGTATTGGTTTATTATCAACATTATAAATATACAATATGGAAACCTTTCACAAATTAAACTATAACGTTCTGTTTATATTCTCTTTGTACCAAACGAACATTTACCAAACAATAGCTAGTAATATAAAAGTAATAAATGGTTATGATGAAAGCCGCTTACTGATTTAAAATCAGTTTCAATTTGAACTCCGGGTATTACAAAGGTTTTCATATTATTATTTGAGGTCTTCGTGGCACAGGGGCACACTCGTGTGATTGTGACGTGGTTATGGGTTCGATTCTGATTCGAGGGAATGAAATATTATTTATTTATATTATTTTGATTTGTTCGCTCTAGTAAGCAAGCCTACCCTGCAGTGTGCGGGATACAGCGTGAAGCTGATTAAGTAAATATTTTATCTCCTCGATTGAGAATCGAACCCACAACCAGTCGGTTTTACAGTTACACTTCGTGCCGCTGGGCCACGACTGGCCTCACAGTAAAAATAACATTAATATTTCTTTTTATAATGACAAAAAGTTAAATATGTGCTCTTGTTCCAAAGGGTCCTTTCCAATCATCTTGAATGGTATTTGCTTTACAAATAAGAGAAATTTTACGAGAAATTCTAGTACAGCCATTAAAGATTGTGGCGTTTTATGGAATGGACTTACATTCTTGATTTTATCATTCATTAAGAGAGTAAGTTTCGTATTAAGTTAATTAGATAATGTTATTTTGCGTATAAAAGACGAGGTCGTTGAGCTTTTATTGATATTTAGTTATAAGAAACGAACGTTTTATATATTTTTATATTATCCTTAGGATTTTTGTGTTTTTAGGCACCGATAATAAAGCAAGTAAAACTATAAAGTGACTTCGTCTTTGAGGAAATTTCTATAGGTTTTTACTACAGTTTTCATCCGCGCTAATATTAAAATAACACATGTTTTTGCTATAATAAAAACAATTTATCTGTTCAATAGTGTATAGACCTACTGAGGCCAGTCGTGGCGCAGGGGCACAGAGTGTGACTGTAAAATCGAGTGGTTGTGGGTTCAATCCGCACTCGAGGAGATAAAATATTTACTTAATCAGCTTCACGCTGTATCCCGCACACTGCAGGGTAGGCAGATGGAACCTAGTGTTAAGACACTCCGTTCCCCACTTTCTGCCAAATTCTGGAGGCATTGCGTGTTGAGTGTAAAGTAAATCTTCGCTCTGGTGTCAAGGCAAAGCGCAGCGTTGAGTTCCGCCACTCAGCACGCAATGCCTCCAGAATTCGACGAAAAGTGAGGAACGGAGTGTCTAAACACTACATTTCCTCTGCCTACCCTGCTGTATGCGGGATACAGTGTGAAGCTGATTAGTTCATAATATATTCTAAATTTTCTTTATTTAATGTAGAATGCTGATTTCACTTATGTCTACTTCAGTATACCAATATATGTTAGAGTCTAAGTAAATATTCCTGTAACTTCTGCGTACTGTAGTGTTGGTTAAGCTCCAATTAGAATATAGTCTCTAGTGTAATTAAATAGAGAGATTGCCAGGAACTTGACCGACAATAACGTAAAATACACATGAAATATATGAAAATTACAGATCCTCCATAACTACATATATCCGGAATTGATTATGATATTAGAGTGGCTCGTGAAGCTGATTTTTTATTTATTTAGTTCGAGTGAGGTATCAGATATAAGGGCTTTGGCTAAGCTAAGCTTGAATTTCAGAAAAAGCTTGAGACTTCCAATTGTTGTACTGATACTTCGGTGAGAGAGCCCAACTCGCGCCTGTCCGGTTTTTTTACTTAGACAGAAACGCGAAGCTGTGGAAAAGTTATATATCACATAGAATTGTAGATAAAGCCTTACATCTAACGTAGAAGCTAAGAAAAAAAATATCATCAGCAAAATTTAGGTTGACTCAAACTTTGTCAAATATATATATTTCAGATTCCAATTTGGGATAAAATGAAATTTCTTCTTAGGATTTGTTTGTCAAACTTCGAATTTCAGAAAATTTCTTTACTTTCAGCGATCAGTGACCTCGTAACTGATATCATACGATACTTATAATGACGTTCGTATTATTGTGGGGCAAGAGCTCAGAAGTAGTAATTTGGAACTAGGGAACAGAACTTAACACTAATTTCTCTCTGCTTACCCTGCTGATTGCGAGATACAGCGTGAAGCTGATTTAATTTGATTTAATTAAATTTTAAGAACTGTAATTTAATAGTCCTTGCTTTACAAGTAATGTAGGCAAAAATTAATCAAAGGCCAGTCATGGCGCAAAAACACAAAGTGTGACTGTAAATAAGAAAGGCGGTGGGTTCAATTTCGATTCGAGGAAGTGAAATAATCACTTTTTCCGTTTTCTTCGCTCTGGTGTTGAGGCAAAGCGCAGCGTTGAGTTCTGCCACTCAATACTCAATGCCTCCAGAATTCGCAGGAAATATGAGACTGGAGTGTCTGTCAATAGAATCCCTCTGCCTACCTCACTATGTGCAGGAAAGAAAATTAATTATTTTATTGAACAAAGACAAACCGCATGGAGTTGCGCCATTACTTTCCTTCAGAAGTGCTGAATGAGGAGTATTGAACTTAAGGTTCTTACTGTGTAGTGTCTACCCTGCTAATTGGGAAAAAAATACCATTTATCTATTACTAATTATACGAAAACATATTTTTTAATATAAACTAAACTCATACAAGCATTTGAAATTATGACTACCAAAAAAGGTCAAGCTTTATAATTTTTTTTTTCACTTTCACGCTGTATCCCACAAGTAAAGGCAAAGGCTACGTAATGTACTCCTAATAACTCCGTTCCCCAATTTTCGTGCTGAATTCTGAAGAAATTGTGTATTAAGTGGCGGAACTCAACGCCGCGCTTTGCCTCGGTACCAGAGCAAGGAAATGAAAATAGTAAGTATTCAATTCCTCTGGTAGAAATGGAATCTACAACCTGAGCGTTTACACCTCAAATAAACTTTATAATATTCATCATAATAAGGCTTGCTTGTAAAATATTAACAACTACCTTTACAATAATAAACCCGATGCAATAATAACTTATTGTTTAGTAAAGAGTACATGGGAAGTTTTTAAAGGATATGAGTTCTTATCCTACTACACGAAAAATAAAAATAAAAATATTAGTGACTTAATTTTAGTGATATACCTTAAAACCAAGCTGTCAGATCTCTCTTCACTCGCAATGCTCGATCTCGGTGAGTTTCCAAGTCTACTGCTAGCTGATTTCCGACGTAGTTCGTGAGGATCAGGCTCCTCTTTATTTATGAAGGAGAGCCGCGGTGCGTGCGCTTTTAAACCACATACTTTGTGCGTAGACACTCCACGGCATAAGAGCTGACTTTGTGTGATTTCTGAAAGTAAAAAAAATAATTACTACGGCCTTATCACAGAACGTTATTTAAAATTTTTTGGGGTCGATTGGGACGTTCTATTTTATTATACTTGTCGAGTGATTTTGTGTTTGAAAGAAAACAATTTCTATTTGGTTAAAGTGAACTATTGTTAATTCAGGATAGTTTTAAATTAATTAACCTCCGACCATACTACATTGTTATATTTTTTATATTTACCGTTCCTGATTTCTAATAATATATATATAAAAAAAAACCAGACAAGCACGAGTTGGGCTCGCTCTGCTCAGGTTCCGTATTCAAGCTTAGCTTAGCCAGAGCCCTTTCATCTGATATCTCACTTGAACTAAAGGCTTTAATACCAAATGTTCCACATTACCCCCCCCCCTGCCTCGTTTTTCACACTATTTTTCAGATTC
>DWQW01003232.1:0-23358 GCA_018249695.1 Heliconius erato demophoon
CTGCCACTCAACACGCAATGCCTCCAGAATTCGGCAGAAAGTGGGGAACGGAGTGTCTTAACACTAGGTTCCCTCTGCCTACCCTGCTGTGTGCGGGATACAGCGTGAAGCTAATAAAAAAAAAAAATAAATAAATAATAAAAAATAGAACTAGATAAATGCCTCAGTAGTAAGTTCAAATTCCTGGTAGGGGACAATTACCTTATAGGTGAAGCCTTCCTGGTGCCGTGAGGATCAGGGTCTGTAAACACAATGGTTGTGGAGATGTAGCCCACTCGGTAGAGTCGGTTATATTTAAAGCCTTTTCATTTCCTTGATCTGGTACTTTAAACCTAACTTTGAATGTAGAACAGAGTGTTTTGACATTAGCTTCTGCTATATGCGAGATACAAAGTAAGCTTGAAAAATAATAATATAAACGTTATCACGGTTTGGATTGATAAATCACGGCGTATCGAAGGCGTAAGAATTCCAAAAATAAAGTGATATTCTCTCTAGAAATATATTAAATATTTCAAGGCCATCATGGCGCAAAGGCACAGCGACTGACTCGAGGGAATGCATTATTTTCATTTCTTCGTCCTATTCAAAACACGGCGTTGCTTTACCACTGAACACGCAATGCCCTGCAGGTTTCGGCGGAAAGTGGAGAACGGAGTGTCTTAATATTAGGTTCCCTCTGCCTACCCTGCTGTGTGTGGGATACAGCGTAAAGCTGATTTTTTTATTTTCGTCCTATTAACGAAAGCACAGCATTGAGTCCCACCACTCAACACGACATATATTTTCGAAAGATCTTCAAATTTGAGCGGAAAAAAGAGAAACAGAGTGTATAATAGAAAGTTCTCATTCTCTTGTCTGCTTTATAGGAGAAACGAGTTGAAGCTAAAAAATATATATACACATATATCCAGGTCAAAAAAAATCCATACATACATACAAACAAACTTACAAAAAAATACTAATAGCTGACAAATTCGATAATACGAGAGTAGGTACAAAGTTGCTGTACCCGCGAAAAACACATTTTGCCGCTCGATATAACACCCGTATCAAGATGGCAGCAATTAAAGGGTAGGATGTGGGGGTGTACGGTTTTTTGAATGGATATGGTATGTAATTTGGATTTTGTTATAAGATAGTGCCGTCGTGGCTCTGTGGCAGCGTGTTATTATGAATGACGGTTGTCGGTTTGATTTTCAGTCATTGGAGTAATTTTTTTTTTTTCATTTTCATTTCATAGCTTTGCTAACAAGATAGGGCGTTAAGTTCTGCCATTTAATACGTAATGTCTTGAAATTAAGTGGGAAATTTGAGATGAGAATGATGCCTGTATTTTAATACTAGATTTCCTCTGCCTGCTCTGTAATATGAGGGATTATAAAATAGAAAAGGAAAGTTTTTACACATTTTATCTCTTTCCTACCCATTATTAATAGCCAGCTCCAACTCCAGCTCCAGGCTCGTTCATGACAACTGCTCATCTCATCTTCGGTCTTAATATACAACGCAGAAGCTGTAGCATTTGGAATTTCCCTTTCTCCGGCTGCCTCATTATGGATAAAGTATCGAACCCCTAACCCTAGCGTTTACAGTACCACTGCACTTCGACAGTCTCAAAATTACACACATAAACAACTACCTCATCCAAAATTTCCAAATTCACGTATAAAAACCCGAATTGCGCGTTTTTACGGCGTTCGGTGGAACCGTATGACTAGACGCTGCGGATCATTAATCTCAAACTTTAGAGAGAGATAAAATTACACAGATATGTTCGGTTCGAATCAAAGTGGCACTAATATTGTCAATTGTGCGTCACTAATGTTGGGTGGTGTTGATGACATGTGGTGATAAGCTTTAGTTGGTATTAGCTGGTTCGATTTTGGGTGGGTAGTATGCAAAATTATCTTAGCGATCTGCCTTCCACTACTCAAAATCTCCGTCGTTCTTGATTTTTTTCAATATAATACAATAATTATTGTTGTTTTATTTTATTATTAGTAGTTTTTGATAAAAACGTCATGTGAACTATATATTACCTTGCTAATTGGATTATCCAGGTTAAAATATATTTTTCCATACAAACCAGTGTATTTCCTTTTTTTAATTAGGATAACTTCCAAAATATCCACTTTAAATAAGGTGTAAACGGCGATTTTGGTCTATATATAGAGGACAATGTATCTAAAGTAAATAGTTAATTGGATAAAGAATTCAAATTGAACCTGTAGGTACTTCCGTAGATTAGAACAATCAACCAAACAAACTCTAGCTTTACACCATGTTATATCAAGAATTACAAATAAAACTTAAAATAGAACAAAAATAGGTATTTTATAAAACAGAAACAACATTCAAAGATCATAATAACTCAAATTAAACGGTAGCTTTTCTTAAGTAAAGTTAAATATAAAACTAAGCAGTTTACAGCACAAGACCTGAACTTCCAAGAATACCAACATACAAAATTAGCTGATCAAGCGTGAAATTGTATTGTTTCTTTCTCACACACTAAAAAATTATATAAAAGATTTAATTAGAGAGAGACAGAAGAGGCCACGCCCACTAAATCGATCTGATAATGGTAGGAACCCGTTCTGCGTGCGCGCATGATTTTTATCATATCATGAATTTGACTTCGCGATTGCGATTAAAATTTTGTATTAAAATTATCTTTATTGCTTTGGACGTGGGAGCAGGCAAATATTCACAAAATGTATGAATCATACAACTATATTATGTACGTGATACGTGATCCTTCATGGTAATGTCAGTGACTGCTTAATGGGGGTCTATCTTGATTGTATCGGTCTTTATATTTATAATGCATACATTTATGGGTAATTTCGCGTAAAATTTACTTTTAGCTATTTTTTTTTAATTATGTGTGTGTTTTGGAGGACAGTAAGAGAGTAGCTTCTCCTCAGAATAAGTCACTCCGGTTTGCACTTCAGTTTTGTTTTTATTTTAGAAAAAACATATACTAAATTAGCATCGGCTATTAATCAATTTTATTATTATGTAAAGAATAGTTTCGAAATCATCTGGAAGCTACATTAGATTTGATGCCAAATCTGATACAGCATCATGACAGGATAGAGAGAACCTAGTGCAATACTCTCATTTCTCCACTACCTGGCCGACATTAAAACATAAGGTGTTGACTTTGAAAAAAAACCATAAAAAAACAATAAAAACAATAACAACAAACTGTTTAATCACATCAAACGCTATATCGATATACCGCGACGGCAAAAATATGGTTAAAGAGTATATAGTGCACATATCCTGATAATTCAATTTATGTAAAAAAACAGTATAAAACAAACTGCGTTTGTTTGATTTCATTATCTCAAAAGAATATATTTTTCGGTATTCGTCAAACTTTACGCTATTACGTAATAGATGTCGCTACTTTCAACGGCGCGTGCGCATGCCGTTTAATATGTGAATCATTATTTTTAATTAATTACTTTTGTTTTTGTTGTATATTTATTTAAAATTAACAAATATAAATATTTCATTTAATATTTATATTTTATAGATTATATTTTGTAAATTATTCAAGAAGTAATAGTTATTTATTTTTTTTTATTAGATCTATGTAAATTAGGTATAATATATTCATTACTGGTATATTTTCAGTTTTTTTAAATCCACGCTAGGCAAAGTGAACCTAGTGTTAAGACACTGTTTTCCACTTTCTATCTGAATTCCAGGCATCGTGCCCTTTAAATATCTTTATAATAAGTAACAATCCGATAAATTACCTAGCCTAATAGTTATAGTCGTTGAAAAAGTAATTGGCAGGACTATTTAAAAATACCACACATATATAGACAGCGCCATCATAACATAAACAACTATATCTTTAAATAACTGAGAAGGAAACCTGGTGAGTTACTATCAATTTTAACATTGAAGATGTAAAATGTGTATTTTGTAGACAAACGATACGTAAGATGAGGTTTCGGTTTCGAGGACGTAGTTTGAATTTAAGGAGTTAATATTATATATATAAACTCTTCTTTTGCAGGGTGAGTGACAGAAAACACACATACTAAACTACGGATATGGATTAAAAAAGTTGGAAATTGGGATGTAAGTAGATAAGAGAGTATGAGAGATTGTCACGCTTCTGTATCCCGCATATATGAGAGGAGGAGAAGGAACCTTTATTAAAACACTTTGTTCCCATTAAGACACTTTTGTTTCATAGTTTCCACCGAACACAAAAGAGGTTTTTGCGAAATTTCTACAGGATCAGGTAAAAATATAAATTTATTACTCGTCTAAAGAAGACATAGAGTTTGGCGCTCCGTTCTCTCTAACTATCCCGCTAGGGATAAAGCGTGAAGCTAAGTTAAGTTAAGTCTAAAGAAGCTATGGATGATGACTAGTTTAAACATAAGATTAAAAAAAAATGATTTGTTTACTTTTAACCAATTTCAGAGATTAGCGCGTTTACGCAGACAAACTCTTTAACATTACAATATTAAAAATTAAAATCAGCTTCACGCTGTATCCCGCACACTGCAGGGTAGGTAGAGGGAACCTAGTATTAAGATACTTCGTTCCCCACTTTCTGCCGAATTCTGGAGGCATTGCGTGTTGAGTGCCAGAACTCAACGCCGTCACCTCGACACCAGAGCGAAGAAATAGAAATATGAATTTATAGTAAATATTTCATCTCCTCGAGTGGGGATCGCACCCACAACCAGTCGGTTTTATAGTCACACCTCGTCCCGCTGCGCCACGACTGGCCTCGCATTATAATATTAGTACCTACAAATTCTTTCGACTTCTTTGCCTCAAGTCTGCACTACCCCAGATAATTTGATTTTAATAGTATGGAACATGAAATATCACAATCGGTGGAATATATGTAGCGAATTAATTTTATAATAAGTGATCGCCGCGATGGCCGATAATTGAAGCCTTTGTGGAATCTTATAAACTTATGGTTTATTTTTAGATGTATGTATTAAAGATATTGTAATATCTATTTGATTGGTTGAAGTAAATGGTGGTCGTAAGTTCGATTTTTTGAATGATATTATTAATGTATACATATTAAAAAATAGCAGTTTCACGTTTTTTATAGCAGCCTAGATTTAGCCAACCTCATTTTAAGAACGAAGAAATTAAAATAAATCAAATATTAATATTCATCCGTTTGGTGATCAAACCCATAAGCATCGCGTTTAAATTTAGACACTGTCTCACTGTGCCACAATGGTCTTCTTTACATATTTACATTTATAGTATGCATATTTTCATAATTTTATTACATTTCTTCGTAAGAATTATCTTAATATTAAGTTTTACTGTTGTCGTTGCTCTAGATAGTAAATAAGTGTTATTGAAACAAATTTGTCTTTTAACCAGCTTCACGCTGTATCCCGCATACAGCAGGGAAGGCAGAGGGAACCTAGTGTAAAACAGGCCGTTCCCCACTTTCTGCCGGAATTCTAGAGGCATTGAGTGTTAAGTGGCAGAACTCAACGCCGCGCTTTGCCTCGACACCAGAGCGAAGAAATGGAAATTTAAATTTAAGTAAATATTTCATCTCCTCGAGTGGGGATCGAACCCACAACCAGTCGGTTTTTCACTCACACTTTGTACCGCTGCGTACTTAGTACATTTTTTAAAAATAAGACACTTCATTGGATGCTATTAAAGTATACCAAAACACATGGTCATATCCTTTATGAAGTCGTCATGGCGTAGTGGTGCAGCGACTGACTGTAAACGCAACGATTGTGGGTTCTATTTCCACTCAAGGGAATTAATTATTTTCTTAACATTAAGTTCCTTCCGCCCACTCTGTCATATGCGTGATACAGGATGAACCTAAAAAGAAAACCTACCAATTATACCAAGATCGCTACTAAATTGAAAACCAAAAAAAATCCAATAATAATCTATTGTAAAGTTCCAAGTGCAAGATAAAAATATCATCAAAGTTGACTCAGCCTGTATGTAGACAATGCAGGCTCAACCCACAAAATTTACACGCGTTAACATATGCAAATGATAACAATACGTCTTGAGGGCGTTGTAGACGGAAGACAGCGACTACCAGATATGTTTAATTAGCGCTCTAAACTCAGGAACTATTAGGTATCGAGGGGAGTAAAGGCTGTATTGGTTGCTTCTTTGGCTATATTGGATATGACACAATTTTGGAAAATATTAAAAAAGTCTTCTTGAGTGGGAATCGAAACCACAACCTATCGCGTTTACAGTCGCACACATGTGTCAGTGCGTAGTATCGGCCTTGTAGTATCTAATAAACTAATATAGATAGGCAGAGAGAACCTAGTCTTAAGACACTCTTTTTCACATTTTCCGCATAATTTTCAAGGCGTTGTGTGTTGAGTGGCGGAACTTAACGCCGAACTTTGTTTTTCAGATCGGAAAAATATTAATTATTTAAATATTATCTATAATATGGAACAACCTATATTGGGAAATGTGTAGAACTAAAAAAAAAACATTTTTTATGAAGTCTTTAGTTTACACTGCCCTTTGAAGATACAAACAGCGATGATCAGATCAGTTCAAGTCATTGTATGGTAAATACAAGCAGTTAAACGTATAAAAGTTATAAAGGGTCCAGGAGGAAGTCGGGAACCCTTTCGTTAAATATAATTGTCGTGAAAATGTAACATGTTTTTTAAGGTTATTTAAATATAATTGGAGTGTCGTTTAAGTTGGAATATGAGTAGAGTATCACGTCCACGTAACGCCAAACTGAAACAGCGTGTTGAGTACAAGAACTCAACGTCGCGTTGTGTCTTCTTATCAAAAGTATGAAATTAAATTAAATAATTAATTCATCAAATCAGCTTCACGCTGTATCCCGCACACAGCAGGGTAGGCAGACGGAAATTTTGTGTTAAGACACTCTGTTCCCCACTTTTTGCCGAATTCTGGAGGCATTGCGTGTTGAGTGGCAGAACTCAAAGCCGCGCTTAACCTCGACACCAGAGCGAAGAAATGGAAATATAAATTTAAGTAAATATTTCATCTCCTCGAGTGGGGATCGAACCCACAACCAGTCGGTTTTACAGTCACACCTCGTGCCGCTGCGCCACGACTGGCCTCTATAATATAAGTAAGTATATTTGATTCACAAAATTTAACGAAAATTAGTGCTGCCATTAGTAAAATCAAATAATAGATAGTGTTGCCATAGCAAATTAAAAGACATAATTGTTATTATCGGTAAATATAAAAAGTTTTTTTCAGCTTCACGCTGCATCCCGTATGTAGTAGAGAGGGATGAGGAGGTCTAGTGTAATGACTTTCTGCCGAATTCTCGAGTCATTTCGCGTTGCTCAAAGCCGCGCTTTACCTCGACACTACAGGGAAGTAATTAAAATATCAAAAATTTGAATTCTTCGAGTGGGAATCGACACCACAATCTGACGACAGCCACACGCCTGTGGCCTTGCGCCACAGATGGCCTCAATTCATATAAACGAAGTTGGCCTAAGATTTTAAGAATTCAAGAAGACGCATGCAAAGACAAAGGCAACACCATAACACTATTATATTCTCGATATACTTAAAAATGCTGATGATTGACTTCCTCGAGCGTGGGCTTGGAGGATTAAATTAACAAGATTAGATTGGGCTTAATGGCTGTGAGACAAGAGAGGCGTCGATCGTAATTAGTGACTCAGTATTGGTCACGAGACCGTATATTTCCGTATATTCTAGCGATGACTTTAGAATATATGTATGTATGTCCTAACATGTATTTACAGATTACAGATGTTTGCGGGTTCAATTCCAACTCGAGGCAAAGCGTGCTGTGTTCTGCCAGTCAACACGTAGTGCTCCAGAATTTGATGGAAAGTGGATAATGGAAGAATTAATGAGAATGGAGTCGGAGAGTTACTAGGTTCCCAGGTTCCCTCTGCAACCCTGCCATATGTGGGATATGGTGTGGAGCTAAAAAATTATAGTTTTTGCTTGCTTCGTGCATTTTTCAGTGGTAGATAGAGGGAAATATTATAATTTTGAATTGTTCTTACTTTCTTGATTTCTTTACAAAGCTTGACATTGAGTTCTTCTACTAAAACTCGAAATGTCTCGAAAATTGAGTGTTGCGTGGGGAACTTATCTTAACACCAGGTTCCCTTTACCTAGTCTGCTTTACGTGTGATACAACATGAAGCAACAAAATATCTTAAAGAACAACAGACTAAAAAAATATCATTAAATTATAAGATCAACAGCAGTTTTAACACAAAAGCTCAACCACAACACACCTGCACACAATCACATACTTATCTCAAGACATTCACTATAATCCTACTATTTCATTCATTTATCACCTTCCATATAAAAGTGAGTACTTTCATTCAGCTCTTATAGATCATTTTTATAGATCATTTATAACAATTAAAAATCACTAAGAAAATCATTATGATACCAATCATCCTTATATGGTATGTAATTTGTCATACGTTAGATAAAGAATGAATGGGTATATGACAAAAGTTGGTGTCGTATCGAGTCAAGTGGTGACTTCAAATAATTAAAGATGATTTGTTTGTTTAGTGGTAGTATGTAGAAGATTTTAGATGAAGCTGTAGTATCTATTTTAATTTTTAAATAACCCTTCCGATGTCGACTAAAAAACGTTATATTTTACTTGAAAAATAATTGAATGTATGAAAAAAATTGTTTTCTGCTAAATGTCTGTTGTCCAATTTTTGAGACATTGCTTAGTGAGACACGGAAGAGACTCGCCGCGCTATGTCTTGGAATATAATATAATGGGAATATTTATAAGTGAAGAAATGCATTTTTTTCCATTGCCTACCCTGATACCTAATAGAGTAAAGCTATTGCTTTTTAGTTGCACGCTGCATTCCACACATGACAAAGGTAAGTAGAGGGAACCTGGAATCCTTTTATAATTTCTAAATTCTGGCGGTATTGCATATCGACTGAAGGAAAACAACGTAAAACATTTTTTTACAAATATAAGCTTCATCTCAAAAATCCTGCTATACTACATTTCTTCTGTCAGAAGTAAGACCTCTTAAAGGATTAGAGAACATAATAAGTTCACAATACAGCTTATTTCCATTGATTTATACTCTTATATGCGAATAAAGAGCGTACTCTATGAAAGGAGCTAGCGAGTCATCAAATGTATGTATGATATATGACATATGAATAAATATAACAATGTTAGTGATAAATACAGAAATAAGAATATCATCCTTCGGTGGAGGGTGGGGGACGGAAGTGTTTTAACACTATGTTCCTAGGTTCCCTCTACTTACTTTGCTATGTGTAATACAGTGTGAAACTAAAAATGGGTTTCATTCGTTTTTCAGAGTGAATATATGAAAATATCTCGTCTCCACTATTTGAGTTTTTAGTGCGGCACTGCCCGAGTGCGATATTTTCTTAATATAAACGATATTCTTAATTTAAACGATTAAATAACGATTTTTAAATAATGTAGACCAGTCGTTACAAGTAATATTGAATACATAGACTTTAAGACGTACAATGGAAAATCTCTTTTTTCCATTCTTAATCGGCAGTGGCAGAGGTCAGTCGTAGTGCAGGGACACAAGCGTGCGCCTGACAACGCGACAGATTGTGGGTTTGATTCCTACTCGAATACTCGAAGAAATTAAATTTTCATAACACGCAATGCCTCCAATTTCTCAATGGGAAATGAGTGTCTTAACACTTGGTTCCTAGGTGCCCTCTGCCTACTCTTTTAAGTGCGGAATGCAGCGTAAAACTAAAAAAATCTTAGTGCTCCTTATACTCTTTAACAAATCTAAAGAATTCTTTTTTAATAAATAAACCAGAAAAAAAAATACTTTGAATACACACTTTGCCTCCAAGAGTTTCTCCTATAAAGGTAATTAAAGTTGAATATAGAATAGATTAGTAGGTACACGTCATTGTTATCAGCACAATGGTATACTGAATCAAACCTTGCTGTTCAGTTAAAAATATCGCGATATTCTACTATATAGAGGTAGGCGATGTAGGTATGAGGTTAGGGCTAGGGCTGTGCTTGGGGCTAAGTTAGTTTTTATTTTTAAAATATGTTTTCTTTTCCTCAATAAAATATTGGGTTCTATATATTTAAGGAATGGTACATTTAGGGTTTCAACCGTATAAAAGGGTATACAGAGGGAAACTAGTGCTAGGGCAGTCTGTTACTCGCGCACCGCCTATATTGGAGAGCGAATTGTGGAGCGTAACTCAACGCTGCTCTTTATTTAGTATAACGGGGATATGAAAATAATTTAAAACAGAATTATTTCCCAGAGTGGGGATTGAACTCACAACCATCGCATTTAAAGAAAGACGCTGTCCCACTGCACTATGGCAGCCTTAATCAATATGTATATTTATTTTGTCCCTAATTATATAAGTAACGAGGAAAGCGCGGCATTGAGTTCCACCATTCAACACGCAAGGTTCCCTCAGTCCACCTGTATATACGCTAAACAGCGTTGAAATAAAAAAAAAACAGACTCACGCTGTATCCCGCACAGAGTAGGCAAAGAGCGTTCCCCGCTTTCTGCCAAATTCTGGAGGCATTGCGTGTTGAGCGACAGAACTCAACGCGCGCGCTTTGCCTCGACACCAGAGCGAAGAAATGGAAATATAAATTTAAATAAATATTTCATGTCCTCGACTGGGGATCGAAGCCACAACCAGTCAGTTTTACAATCACACTTTGTGCCCCTGCGCCACGAGTGGCCCCAATAAAAAAAAACCATTTTTAATCAAAATTATTATACGTTTCACAAACCTGAGTGCGTGGGTGTTACGCGCCGCTCTGAATGGAATCAAGACCATGTGTGGTGCATTGAATTATAGAATGTCCATGTAATATTGTAGTAATTGTAAGAAATATCTGACCTAAGAAGTTTTGTGTTTATATATTTTTTATATAATTTATTTGTAGGTATCTATAGTAGTAAATAAACAAATTTCTTTATACTTTTTGTACCTAAGTGAGGAATGGAGTGTCTTAACACTAGGTTCCCTCTGCCACCTTGCTGTGTGCGGGATACAACGTGAAGCTGATATATGTACCTACTATAGATATATAAGCTCCAAAAGTTTTACTCCGATACATAAGTAGGACAGGCAAAGAATTTAGTGTTACGGCTCACCAGCCTTCACATTCCGCATATGACATGTGACATTGCAGTTGATTTACGGAACTCAACGCAGCGCTTTGACTTTACCTGGGAAATGGAAGAAATAAAATTGATTTTGTTACACTTATAAAAAACAAAATTCAAAACAATGATTTTTATTTTTTTTAGATCTGTTTGTTTGAACGTTTGTACACGATTATGTCAGAAATCGGTTCATAAATAAAAAAAAGACAATATTGCAATAAAAAAATATTGAATTGTTTGAATACACTTTGGCTTCGAAGCTTTTTCCTATAAAGTTGAATATAGAATAGATTAGGGCATGTCATTGATGTAAGCACAACCTTGCCGTTCAGTTAAAAATATTTTATTGAATATTGTAAATATAATATTCATCACTTTAAATTGATTAAGTTAGAACACGAAAATACATAATTCAAATTTGTAAATAAATAATTGTATAGTTCAAGCGGGCGAAGCCGCAAACCGTTTCCTTAGGTTTAAATATAATAATTTCCTCGAGTGGGGATTGAATCTACAACGATCGTGTTGATCGACGTTTCGCACTGAACCACGAGACTTCATAAGAAGTAACATATTATAAAATATCGAGATCTTATCAAAATATAAATATTACATATAGATAAGAACAGAACCTCCATCAATATTTGACAGTTGCTAATTAATTTATAATTGAACACCTGCCCGTGACCTTAATATATATATTATTAAGATTATTATTTTTTTGAGGCCAGTCGTGGCGCAGCGGCACGAGGTGTGACTGTGCAACCGACTGGTTGTGGGTTCGATCCCCACTCGAGGAAATGAAATATTTACTTAAATTTATATTTCCATTTCTCGTGTCGAGCCATCTCTGGTGTCAAGGCAAAGCGCGGCGTTGAGTTCTGGCACTCAACACGCAATGCAGAATTTGGCACAAAGTGGGGAACGAAGTGTCTTAACACTAGGTTACCTCTGCCTACTCTGCTGTGTGCTGGATAAAGTGTGAAGTTGATTTATTTATTTTGTTTATTAATATCAACATTTTTACCAATGTGGCGCAGTGGCGCAGTATCTGATTGTAAGCGAGACTCTAGGTCATGGGCTCGAATTCCACTTAGATGTATTTAAAATTTTTATTTTCTCGCCTTGTTAAAAATGCAATGTGTCACCACTAAACCACAACATATTGGTAGTTAGTTAAGAGTCATGCTCTTAACTAACGGTAAAAATGTATAAGAATTTTAATTTGGTGTGTTTTGTTTGTAAAGGTAGGGGTAGGTAGGCTATTCTAAGTGAGCTTACATTAAATATTTACTACTTTTGGGTCTTAAATAATAATATAATATTAATATTCACATTATTATTTTTTTATTATTTGTTGTTTTAATCCCTGTCATTAAAGTTTTCTGATGTCTTGGCGACCACTAAATAATTCTTTTCTTATATAGAGTTCAAGTATATTTCATTAAAAACTTAAAATAAGATGTTGCTGACAGTAAAGAAAAAAATATTTTTTGCGCCACGACTGGCCTTTAAGTAAAATATTATTTATTAATATCGAATCAATTCATATGGTATTGGTTTTACTAAGTCCCCTTGTGAGGGGTAGACACTCCAATACCCAATTTTCGATACGATATTAATAAAATGATACATAATTAATGTTGAGTGGCGAAATTCAACGCCGCGTTTTATCTCGTTACTAGAACGAGGAATTAAAAATTACTCCCGCTAAGACCCCCAGTGGTAATCGAAGTCACAATCATCGCGTTTACAGACACATACTGTGCCACTGATATGTACAATTTTCTTAGCTTCCCGCTGTGTTCCTTACATAGGGAACTTGGGAACCTCATGTAGAGGTATTCTGTTCCCATTAACACACTTCTTCCCACTTTCCACCGAATTCTAGTGGAATTGCGTGTGAAGTGGCGAAACTCAACGGCACGTTTTTCTTCCAGGGCACGAAAATGAAAATATTAAGCATTTCGTCTTCTCAATAGGGAATCAAACCCACAAAGTCGCGCTTACAGCCACGCATCTATGCCCCTGCACCACGACTATCCTCACAATGTCTAATTATATAGATATTTATAGATTTTTCAAATTTATCCACATTTTTTAGTTGAACGACAGCACTAGTAAACGCTATAAATGTGTTGTTTCATCTCAACAAAGTTAGATTGGCTCGCATCGACTGACTGTCAGACAGATAACATAAAAATGTTTATATTGTTTTGTACTAGGAGAGTGGAGTGTATTATAAATTAGATTGAAATTTTCATTTTAGTTGTTTTTTTTTAGCCTCACGCTGTATCCTGCACACAGCAGGGTAGGCAGAGGGTTAAGACACTCAACACGCAATGCCTCTAGAATTCCGCAGAAAGTAGGGAACGGAGTGTCTTAACACTAGGTGCACTCTGCCTACCCTGCTGTGTGCGGAATACAGCGTGAATATGATTTAATTTTATTTTAGTAAACTACGTATATCAGTGAAGATTAAAATATATAGATAGGATATAGGATACAATATGCAAATAAGATCCAAAGACAGATATTTCGAATATATTTATTTATACGATCTCGAACCTTCAGGATACAATCAAAAGTTTCGCCTCTTCTCCAATCAAACTTTTTTAAATACTCCCGTTCACCCTCCCGCCCCCCATTTCATCCCCTTTCCGGTAATTCGTTCTATGCTATCGCGTTCCCGTCTCGCAATATAATACTTTTATTGGTATGTCACATAATTGGAAATTTTTGATGAATTTTTTATTAGTACGTGGGTAATATCTATTTTTTTGGTTTATAGATCAAGTTTATAAAATTTATACGGTGTAGCAGGGTAGTGTTTAAACACTCCGTTCCTCTCGTATCGTTCAATTTTCAGAACATACGAGAACTTTAAGACATGCTTTGTCTTTTTACCACAGGGAATTAATGAAAATAATTAATTACCTCAAGCGGGAACTGAATTCGCTACCGTCGCGTTTACAGTCATTCGCTGCACCGCTGCGTTGCCACGGCCTAAATATAATAAATATTTTTAAAACTAAAAATAAAAGTGCATATATGTAATAAGTAATTATCAACTTGAACGATGTTAATTTGCGTTTCTTATGGTTATATCTCAAGAACTACTGGTTCAAATTGAAAAAAATATTAATTAATTAATCAGCTTCACGCTGTATCCCGCTCACAGCAGGGTAGGCAGAGGGAACCTAGTGTTAAGACACTCCGTTCCCCACTTTCTGCTGAATTCTGGAAGCATTGCATGATGAGTGGCAGAACTCAACGCCGCGCTAAGCCTCGAAAAAAATATAATGAAAATTATTATTTTCATTATATTTTATAATATTTTGTTATCCTGTTTTACATTGACAGTTTTGTATGCGTTTAAATATGTAGGTATATGTTACGGTAAATGTGATTAATTAAAAATTATTAATAACTTAACAAAATTATTAATAATAACCGTATTATTTGATAAATGTCAATAATTAAATTAATAGAAATAAATTGAAATTAATTACTCGCTACATATATTGGTAAAAGTAATAAAATAAAAAAGTAAAAAAATAAAAAAACTTAGGTATTTATTTATAAAATTAATCACATAGTTTTACCTACAGTATTGTACTTATTTGAGATTATAAAACAAGAGTAGGTATTGTTCTTTTTTTTTATAAAAAAATTAAAACAAAAATCTCTCAATAATCTTCTTATCTCACCATCTAGTATTAGTCCACGATGTCTGAATTGACTATGCTTACAATCTATTCCCAATTGGCGAGACTCAACGCTGCACTTTGTCTAGCGGAATAGTGAAACCAACGTAACCTCTATGGAAATCAAACCTATCATCAAAGCTATCGCGTTTACATGCAGACCTCATTCCGCTGAGCCACGATGCCTCATCGATAATATGACAAATCAAAAAAAGTTGACGTGGACGTGCGATTGTAAACGAGACTGGTTTTAGGTTCGATTCCCAGTTGAGGAAATGAAATATTTAATGTTATCATTTTTATCACCAGAGCGAGGTGCTCTAGTAACGAGGCAAAGCGTCTGTTCCTCCAGAAGAAAGTGGGAAATGGAAACATCTTAATAGGAATAGAGGTGACTTAGCACTAGGTTCCCAGGTTCCCTTTACCCTGCGATGCGTGAGATACAGCAAAGATAAAAAAAAACTTACTTCTGACAATATATTACCAATATTGCAAAAGGTTCCAGCAATAAAACTAAATAACACAAACCATATTTACCATAAAAATTGACATTTCCAAAGAACAATACACATAAATACGAATGTATATAATAAATTCAATTCATATAGAAATTACTACATGCGAAATCAGTATGCGAAGTAATAATCGTCACTTAGTACTTAAATGGTATTTTATATTTTGGTCCAAGTTAAAGGAAATGGCGTTTAAATTATTAATTTTTGTCAGTGTTCCTCGTTTTTAATCTATTAATCTTTAAATAAAATCAATCAGCTTCACGCTGTATCCCGCACACAGCGGGATAGGCAGAGGGAACCTAGTGTTAAGACACTCCGTTCCCCAGTTACCGCCAAGTTCTGGAGGCATTGCGTGTTGAGTGGTGGTACTCAACGCCGCGCTTTGCCTCGACACCAGAGCGAAGAAATGAAAATATAAATGTAAATAAATATTTCATCTCTTCGAGTGGGCATCGGACCCACAACCAGTCGGTTTTGCAGTCACACCTTGTGCCCCTGCCCCACGTCTGACTCAAAATCTTTAATTTTTTCTCTTTTTTTTAGTCTTTTATTTTTTAAGCTAAAAATGTTTTATTTTTTAATCTGTAAATAGTGTTAGTCTAGATTAATCTAGAATACAAATTCAAATTTTGATTTAAACTTCTTAGCACTTGTTAACCCTTTTAATGCCTTAATGATTATAGGATTAAATAAAAAAAACATGTTTTTTATCGTTGTATGTAAATATGTAAGAAAAGGTAGAATTAAACAACAAAATACCTAATTTAAAATATATTTTCATATTCAGTTATATATTTAACGACGGTAGTGACTTAATATTTTATAATTCCTTTATTTCAACGTAGGTAAAATCGCCTGTTCCAGAGATTATCCTGGACATACAGACAGGTAACTTTAAAAGTGTTTGTTTGTGTACTAGTATCGTGTAAATAAATAGTACACTTAACACTTCAATTTTTTTATTATGTATAAATAAATAAAAATCTATATATTAGTTTATTATAATTAATGATTAAAAAAATTTCTTACTAACTTCTCGCCTTTATTGCACAATAAACAAAATAATAGTAGTGTTAGGTCACTCTCTCTCTCTCTCTCTCTCTCTATTTTTATCCTTTATTTCTTCAGTGTTTCTTATCAGATTTGATGTTTGGGAGACGGAAGTAAATAATTATTTTTATAAATACTATAATCTATTCGTGGCGCAGGGGCACAAAGAGTGACTGTAAAACCAACTGATTATGGGTTCGATCCCCACTCGAGTAGATGAAATATTTATTTAAATCGATATTTCCATTTCTTCGCTCTGGTGTCGAGGCAAAGCGCGGCGTTAAGTTCTGCACACACGCAATGCCTCCAGAATTCATTAGAAAGTGGGGAACGGAGTGTCTTAACACTAGGTTCCCGCTGCCTAAACTGCGGTGTGCGGGATACAGAGTGAAGGTGATATATTTTATTTTTATTTTTATAAATACTATAATCTCCCAATTATACCGTAATCGTATTATAATGTCCACTTTGAATTACAATAATGGCTGCTTTAATGCATGTCTTCTTCAAGTCCAAGCTCTGGGTGTCCACATTTTTTGTCAATCCAGGACACAAAGACGTCCCGCGGTGACATCGAAAATACATGTTTTTTTTTTCAACGCGACAACATTTGTCTTGTTTTTTTTTATTTATATAGTAGCTTGAATGTTTTATATTAAAAAGGTATTTAGTTTTATTGTTATAGAGTTGTAGTGAGTCAGTTGGTCGTGTTGTGTGTTCGAATGCAATTTGTGTTTATTTATAAAATATTGATTTTTTTATATTTTCATTTCTTCGCTCTCATGGCAAAGCGTGGCGTTGAGTTCCGCAACTCAACACGCAATGCCCGTGGAACTCAGCGGACAACGAGGAACGGAGTGTCTTAACACTAGGTTCCCTCGGCCTACTCTGCTGTGTGCGGGATACAGCGTGAAGCTGATTTGATTAAATTTATTTTTTTCTCAACTTAAACGATGCGAACGACGTGAAAATTAGATATATTTTAAAACATGATCAGAGAATACTTAGTTATATTACTTATCAATAAAAAAAGTTTAAAACACATACATTAGATTTTAGTTGGAAGAGATATCTAATTTTGTCAAAGACTAACGATTCTATATAACAAATTTAAATATTCTCTTGAGTGAGTTTCAAATCTACGACCACCGCATAAATAAATATATCTAGCCATATGTTATTAAATAATATATGGCCCGAGGTCAGTCGTGGTGCAGTGGCACAAAGTGTGACTGTAAAACCGACTGGTTGTGGGTTCGATCCCCACTCGAGGAGATGAAATATTTACTTAAATTTATATTTCCATTTCTTTGCTCTGGTGTTGACGACAAGCCCAGCGTTGAATTCTGCCACTCAACATGCAATGCCACCATAATTCGGCAGAAAATGGGGAACGGAGTGTCTTAACACTAGATTCCCTCTGCCTACGCTGCAGTGTGCGGGATACAGCGTGAAGCTGATTTATTTTATATGTTATTAAATAGTTAGACGGTTACTCACTAATTTATCTGTCATTAAACGTCAACATCTTAACAGATTATAACAAAAAGAAGTGTCAAATTGACATATATATACAGATATATCAGGAATATTATATGCATGAACGGGTGCGCGTGCGCATTGAAACGTGAAGGAAATCACTAAAAATATTGCTTTAATCCCAATACGTTGAGGACAAGTTGATTTTTTGAACTTTAATAAGTAGAGATAAGGACAGAAGTTGGTTTATTTGTTAATATTCGATTAAGGCGCGGTAGCGAAATGCATTCGACTGTAAAGACCGAATATCGACAAAAAATAATGAAACAAACGTTGGTCCTTTGAAAATTATAAGTGACAAGGGAGCGAGGTGTGAGAAATCACGCTTGAATTTTTAGTGACTCATTTTTATGTTTATGTTTAGTGAATTTTATCTATATTTTTCATTTAGTGCAATATTCTCGAAAGAGGCCGGTCGTGGTGCAGCGGCACATAGTGTGGCTGTAAAACTGACTGGTTGTGGGTTCGATCCCCACTCGAGGAGATGAAATATTTAGTTAAATTTATATTTCCATTTCTTCGCTCTGGTGTCTAGGCATAGAGCGGCGTTAAGTTCTGCCACTTGACACGCAATGCCTCCAGAGTTCGGCAGAAAGTGGGGAACGGAGTGTCTTTTACTAGGTTCCTTCTGCCTACCCTGCTGTGTGCGGGATACAGCGTGAAGCTGATTTATTTATTTTTATTTCTTGAAAGTGGTGTTTTCGTATATGCGATGGTTGTAAGTTTGATTTTGGTTTAAAAACATAATACCTAAAAAATATATTTTAATCATAGTGATAAATTTCAACACTCAACGTCTCTAAAATAGGGAGAAAGTAAAGAGAGGAGTGTCTTTACACCAGATTATGTCTATATATCCCACATAAAAAAGAAGAAAAACCAGTTAAAAGCCAGCACTAAAAGAATACCTCCTTTCCTTTAAAAGTCAGCTAAAATGCTCATATGTTACAACGCTGTATTCAAAGAGTACTTTTGTTTCTGATAGTGCGGCGTGATCAATTTCTCGCACAAAGCCCGATATAGAGGTAAGCCCAGGGTGACCTAGGTGACCACCACGTGAGGCCTAAGATTTATTAGTACTAGAAGATACCAAAATTAATACATATTAATTATATAATAATAACTAAAAAGGCCAGTCGTGGCACGAGGTGTGACTGTAAAACCGACTGGTTGTGGGTTCGATCCCCACCCGAGGAGATGAAATATTTACTTAAATTTATATTTTCATTTCTTCGTTCTGGTGTCGAGGTTAAGCGCGGCGTTGAATTCTGCCACTCAACACGCAATGCCCGCAACACCAATCCACAACCGTCGCATTACAGTCAGACGCTTCTGCCTCTGCACCACAACGGCCCCAATTTTTATGATTTCCTTTTTTTTTATAAATTATTAAAGTGGGCTTTTCCAGAACATTTCGCTGAACAATGCTAATGTTTAACCTTTCTAGCCAACGTGGGTGTGTCTCTAGAACAGGACACAAACGTGAATGAGATTCATCTTAAATTGAAAATTGATTAATATTTATATGAATATGAACATTTATTTATATGAAAATTAAGTCTTGAATATTTCTCCAATTGTGTTAGACGAATTGTAATCATATTTTTTTACTTGTATCACTTGTCTGTTAGGTCTTTATAGACGACAAAACGCCACGTTTTATTTTGTTACCAGAGCCAAGTGAATATTAAATATATCATTCCCACGAGTGGAAACTGAATCCACAACCGTCGTTTTTACAGTCGTAGTCGTATGCGTGTGGACCTGAGCTATGACGCCTCAGTATTATCATTATAAAGTAAATTTAACCTTAGAATATATCTATATTTATATCAGCTTCACGCTGTATCCCGTACACAGCAGGGTAAATAGAGGGAACCTAGGGTTAAGACACTCCGTTCCTCACTTTCCGCCGAGTTCTGGAAGCATTGCGTGTTGAGTTGCGGAATTCAGCGCCGCGCTTTGCCGCTACACCAGAACAAAGAAATGAAAACATAAATGTAAATAAATATTTCATCTCTTCGAGTGAGGATCGAACCCGCAACCAGTCGACTTTACAGTCACACTTTGTAACCCCGCACCAGCACCACGACTGGCCTCACCTCTCACCTTAACCTTAGCACATTAACTAAATAAATTAAATTAATATATGATAAAAATAAACATTAAAAACGTTATCTAAACCAATCTATAAACGTTACAAATAGCTTATAAATACTAAACATTGAAGCATTCAACGGCTTTGTAACCGGTCGTTCGGACCCCGAGTTCACAAACACTGCATCCTAACTGCCGTGTTCTCTCATTTGTCAAACCGTGTGGATATTTAATTATTACAGACCCACCACGTGAAAAGAATACCTGGCATTCTACAATTTATAAGGATCCATAAAAAATAAACGCAACCCCTAAATATATGGTATAAGATATAAAATCGCTTATTTCGTTACAATATAAGAAATAACGTTAACATCTTTGGTCATACAGATTTAGAATTGCCATTCTATCCTATATTTAAAGTGCATTTTTGATCGGCATTAAATATAGTTATAAATCAGGAGTTTCGTGTTTTGTAATATAGAAATAAATTTTAAATCCATACGGGTCGCTTGGACCGTGCCTTCGCTCCTGAGTGTTAATAGATCACCTTGTATAGTTTATGGTTAATGTATAGTTTATTGGTTTTAGTTTATGCTGCTTTTAAATGATTTATTTGTGTTCAAAAGTGTTTAATTAAATATATAGTCTTTGATTATTTGTTTTTTTTTTTTATTTTAATCTGTGTAAGTAAATGTTTTGTTGTGTTTTTTTTATTTTACGCTTTGTCTCGCGTAAAGCCAGAATAGCCAAATAGATGGATATATTTAGTGTTAAGACACTATGCTTTTGTGTGTATGACCAATGTTTTTTTGTGTCTATTTTTTTGTGTTTAATCATGCTAATGTAATAAAATATTAATTAATAATAATTATAATAATAATGTTTTCGAATCATTGTCCATTTTTTACATAAGTTCTTTGTCTGCTTAGTAGAGTGATTTTTTTTTTTTTTTATTTCTTCGAGCAGGTATTGATTTCAAAATCATTACATTTACGCTGTCCCAGTACGCAATGATAGCTCCAGGATTTTTTTTTACAAAGGGCTAAATCTGAGAAAAACAACTATCAACTTACGTAAATCACTTTCTATACTTATTTTGTTTATGAAAATTAAATTTAAATTTAAAAATAAAATCCAAGCCCAAAATCAAAAAGTCGTCAAATAAAATAAAACCAGTTTTAAGAAATAAAAAATAAACTATAGGTATAAATAAATTTATTTAAACAAACATTTCATACATGATTTACTTCACACTCCAACTAACATAAGAAACGAATCATAAATCACGATTCATCCCAAATCAATTACTTCGATCCTGGTACTGCTTTAGTAGCCGCGTCGTTGGTTCAGATTTATATTGTTACAAAGAAAAACACACACGGAATTCATATTAGCCGATTAATAAATTCTCAGAAGTTCAAATAAGACATAAATTTTAATAAAATATACCATAATTTTTATCTGGTTGATCTTAAGTACAATCCGTGCCGTATTGTTTCAACGTTCTTCTAAGGGTCGTTTCAAACTTTCATAGAGTTTGAAGGAGAAGCTGGTGATGTGGAAAAGTCCTAATTTGACCTGATAGTGCCTACTGGATTTTTTTCATATATATGTATTTTTTTTCATGGTCACTTATATCATGCTCAAGCGCATACTCGTAATAGACACTACATTGCCTGTTGAATAGCGGAACTCAACGCCGCGCTTTACCTTGTACCTGAGGAAGAAAATGAAAATAATTTATTCCCTCGAGTGGGAGTCGAATGTACAAACGTGTTTATAGTATATAGATGCTGTGTGAAGGTCTCAATATTTTTCATACTTTTTACGTATTAAGTAACTCCATCAAGACTATGTCGTTATGACCATGGGTTCGATTCGTACAATTATTTAAAAAAAGAATAATGTTAATATTGGGAAAAAATGTAGCATTGGTCCTATTAAGAGATATTTCGCTTTAGTGTTCCGCTGTACCTCGCACAATTCTATATATCGGTATATAGAGAGAAAGACACTCCAAGATACTCTATTCTCCATTTTTTGCTGAATTCTGGAGGCATTGCCTGTAGATTGGTGAAACTTAACGCGCTTTGCCCTGTTACCATAACGGAAAAAAGATAATATTAAATATTTCATTCCCCCGAATGGCAATCAAACCCACAACCTATCGCATTCACAGTCACACTTTGTGCCTCTGCGCCACGACTGGCTTTTAAAATTAATCATTCGATTTATTTATTTCAATTTTCATATTTTTTTAAACATTTTTTTTGTAATGCATCACAATGTAATATATTAAATTATTACTGTTGTTCACATCTTATCGAAGAACTAGATTTATATCTCTTTTGGAGAACTCGTCACGAATACGTTATTTGTCTCTCGTGTATCATTTTTCTAAGATAAAGAGGTTTCGTGACATTTGTATAATAAAATTTTGAGATGATATTGAGTTAAATCTGTCAGGTGGGTCGTTGACGTCAGGTTAGAGAGAAAAGAAGTAGTTACCTTCATGCATCTCTAATAAATTGCTGGGTTGGCAGAGATAAAATAGTGTTAAGACACTCCGTACAAGCCCACATAGGTAATAATTGTCGCTGTACCAGACTGGTAAAAAAAATTCTACTTCATTCCAAAGAAGATTCGAACCAGCGTCAACCGTGACATGAAGGCATATACTCGTATATTGTAATATAATAATAAAATATCGATATAATTTATCCTTAGTTGTGATATGCAGAAATACAAAGTATAAAAAACTATATTAGAAACTAATTACAAAATATTTTTTGTATTTAATTTGAAAGTCCCATAGGTACTAGGTGCGAGTCTGTATAAAGTGGTTAAACACAACACAAATCGAACCTACAACTAACATATAAAACATATACAAAATTTTTAATCTTTGGAAACTTGATTGGCTTGTGTTAAAATTTTTGTGGACTTTTTATTTTAATATTTAAGGTAGGTACCATTTGTTATCCAAATTATTACCACCAAAAAAATAAGAAATAATAACAAAAGTTTTCTTTCACCACTATACAGTCACAGAAACTATGAAAATACAGCATTCTTAAATATATAAAAATACATAATAAAATATAATACCCATTAAAATATTAATATTATTATTGAGGCCAGTCGTGGCGCAGCGGCACGAGGTGTGACTGTAAAACCGACTGGTTGTGGGTTCGATCCCCACTCGAGGAGATGAAATATTTACTTAAATTTATATTTCCATTTCTTCGCTCTGGT
>DWQW01003233.1:0-23358 GCA_018249695.1 Heliconius erato demophoon
ATAGAATACTGGCCCTAATAGCTTTTAGCGATTGGATGTTATAGACATAGAAAAATGTTTTAGTTATTTCAGTTATATACTGCAAAAGTATGAAGCATGGTCAACAAGGCCAAAGAGACCGTTGTTTTTTTTTTGTTTGTATATATTATTGTTTGTACAAGTATGAGATAAGTACAGCCATAACGGCTAGTGGTAGAGAAACTTGAATGGCTCCAGCTCCATTACAGCCATCCTTGTCGCAGACTGCGCAAGATTTGATCTGCTTGCTGGGGTCAGCTGGAGATTGCTTCAGGTTTTCTAGAAGACGACAGGACTCACTCAGGTTAGAGGGGTTGGCGTCCAAGCAAGTACGGACAGTGGCGCCGTTTTCTAGAAATAAATATTTATTGTGATTATTATTTATTTACTATCCACTTTTTTGTTGTCATCACCATAGGAAAAGATTAGCAATATTGATCAGTTCAGATCAGTTGAGAACCATACATTAACGTATATTTAGATGAAAATTTCGCTTTTAGATCCTGACACGAGGTAATTTAATATATTTAAACATCATTTGGGATCGAATTTTATACCGGTGTTTATACCAAATACCTGTACTGAAGTTTCAGTATAGTGAAAAGACAAAAAGAGAAAACTTATTAGTCCCTATACTGAATGATTGAACTCTAACATTACGCTAAGAAAGATTTAATGACAGAATGTCTATATTGCAGAAATAATCTGACAGCCTATATTTTACCTCATCATCATCTAAAATAAAAAATGTTTGAAGGGGCTCGAACCCCCGATCTCCATCTAACTCATCTAGAGTGACAGTAAAGTTACGATCAGTTTAGACAATAGATCATTAAAATCAGTCAATTGTTATCTTGAGCACTTTGGATATTCATTATGACTCATTGATGATGCTGCTATTAAATTTACATAAAAAAGTGATTTATTAAATTTATTTTATGCATAAATATGGCCAGTGAGGCCAGTCTCAGTTGGTTCGATGCCCAATCGAGAGAATGACGTATTTATTTAAATTTTTACTTCTATTTCTTCGCTCTAGTGTCGAGGCAAAACGCAACGTTGAGTTCCGCCACTCAACACGCAACGCCTCCAGAACTTGACGGATATTGGGGAACGAACACTCCGTTCTCCAATTTCGGCTAAATTAACACCACAGCGTGAAGCTGTTTTTTTTTATACATTAATATCACAAAATATTATAATTCTGTATATAGATAAAAATACTAACGCATAACAATCTTGTGACAGTAGCGAGGTGCTCCAGCAACGCCGTCCACGAGCTCACGCGGGAGGATCTCTCTCAAGTAGTTACGGTTGTAATTAATCGAATCTTGACTTATGCAATCCTGAAAAATACAAAAAAAAATATTTGATTTCATTTATTTGTGTTTAAATATTCATGATATATGATAATATTGAGGCCAGACGTGGCGCAGGGGCACAAAGTGTGACTGTAAAATCGACTGGTTGTGGGTTCGGTCCCTACTCGAGAAAATTAAATATTTATTTACATTTACATTTTCATTTCTTCGCTCTGGTGTCGAGGCAAAGCGCGGCGTTGAGTTTCGCAACTCAACACGCAATGCTTCCAGAACTCGACGGAAAGTGGGGAACGGAGTGTCTTAACTCTAGGTTCCCACTCCCTACCTTGCTGTGTGCGGGATGCGGAATTTTGATTTTAAATATTCAAATAATTCTCTATATGCATTTCAAGTAGGTATAAGGTTTCGTATAGCGCGCTAGGCAAAAGGGACGGACTACGGAGATTGCGTTCTGCCACTCAATACTTAAAGTTTCGAAAATTAGGGAGAAGTGGTTGGGAAACGGAGTGTCTTAACACTATGGCCTCTTTACCTACGCTGCTATATGTAGAATGCGTGAACACAAAAAACAAGTATAGTTTCTTCAGTCTTAAAACTTTCTCTATTATCAAGTAAAGTACATGTTGGTATATATGTATGTAACTTAATATAAAAAGTAAAAAAACGTGATATATTCATAAGTAGATAATATAGCATTATACATGTGTGTAAGTAACGTTAATTAATTGTTAAGGCCGTCATGGCGCAGGGGGACAACGATGTGACTGAAACGCGACGGTTGTGGGTTCCATCCCCACTCAAAGGAATAAATTATTATTTATTAATAGTTTAATTTCTTCGCATCGGCATTAAGTCTAAAGCCCGGCGTTGAGCTACGCCATTCAATACGCAATGGCTCAAAAAATTCGTGGGAAAGTGGGAAACGGTGTGCGGAATACAGCGTGAAGCTGATTTATTTTCATTTTAATTTAATAAATTTTAAAGACCATATCAGGTTATACACGAACTTGAATATATTGTAGTTTTTCTTATATGTTTTGTTTACATAACTTAAGATTAAAAAATTTTACTTACAATTAATTTATCCTTAGCAGCGAAGGGGTCTTTACAGTTGGGATCAGATTGGGAGTTGCATTGGTAGCATTTTAGGCACGAACCTGAAATACAAAAAAAAATAAAAAATAATAAAAATATTACAATAATAAAAAATCAAATCAGCTTCACGCTGTATCCCGCACACAGCAGAGCACGCAGAGAGAACCTAGTGTTAATACACTCCGTCCCCACTTTCTACCGAATTCTAGAGGCATTGCGTGTTGAGTGGCAGAACTCAACGCCGCGCATTTAACATCGTCCAATTTATATTATCGATTTAAATATTACCACCAAAGATTTTAAAGTATATTTAAAGTTTGTAGCATACATATAGGTGTGATTTAATTCAGAAGAGTAAACATCTATAAATTAATACATTTATTTTAGTATGCTAAGGATCTATAAGTTAAAATATGAAAATGTTTTCATCAAATCTACGCAAGAATGTGTAAATACATAGTCTTCTGATATGAATTATCGAATAAACAATACAGTTTTAGTGGAAACATCTGTTCTAGTATTAATATACATGATTTAAAAGCACAGAAAGCCAGAATATCTAAAAAAAAAGATGGTACATTTTTTTTTATTTAAAAATGTGTTGACAGAAACTCCAATTTGCATATTTTAAAGTGCCCTTAAGCCTGCCAGTGCCAGCTCTTGGATTGTAAATCCAAGGCGTTGTTACAAGTGCCTCTCCCTGTAGCGCTATGGGCACTGGTCTTCTTCACGGCATGTTTTTCGTAGGTTAAGAAGATTTTTCTCATTACTCTAACAATAGATGTTTAGCTTCACGCAGCATATTCTGCACACAACAGAGTAGGCAGAGGAACCTAGTGTTAAGTAGTGTTCGCCATTTACCGACGAATTATGGATGGCATTGTGTGTTGAGTGGCGGAACTCAACCCCGCGTTTTTCCTCGAATAAATATTAAATATATGAAATGAAATGTATTATATTAGGGACCGAACCCACAACCTGTCGCGCTTACAGGCACACGCTTGCCCCTGCAACGCAACTGGCAAAACTGACTGGCTGAAGTGGAGTTGGAACTTATATTGAAATCTTACAAATATAATATGTAAGTAATATAAAAATATTTCTAGACAGTTCTCGACATTAAAACCACAAAAACAACCTAATTTCTATACAACATGAATACTGACTAAATATCGACAAAAAAAGAATTCTTATACTTTGTTCTCTAATATCTATAAATCGTAAATGAGAAATAGGTCAGCATAATAAATGTGTTTTCTTGTCCTTTCTTGGTAATTTAGTGTTTATTGTTGAGAAACTAGTTTTTTTTTGTAACCAATATAAGTGATTACTAGAATACTTCGTAACACGATATGTAATAGAGACGTATAAGGACTTGTGTGATTCAGTTAATGTTTGTGACTTACATTACATGTAGACTTAATACCTTTTAAAGAAAAAGACTGCACATATCACGGTCATATAATCAGAGGGAACCTGGGAACCCAATCTTAAAATATTTCTATATAGGCACTTCCGTTCCCCACTTTTCTACAAATTCTGGAGGCATTGCGTGTCGAGGAAATTAATAAATTCAATATTTAATTTCTTCGATTGGAAATAGAAGTGTATTTTAAGGTATAAAAAATAAATGATATAATACAAAATACATCAAAATAGTACGATTTTACCAAATTCAATAGCGAATACCAATAATGCAGGCTCTTTCATTTTACTGATAACAGTTTTGACCTTTGGGTGTCATTGAGTATATTAGTATTAGATGTAATGTAAACATATAAATTCTAGAAAGAATAATTGGGACTAGGTCCCAGAATATTCTTTTCGTGAATTTAGTGCCAGACTTGGATAATATGCCTTTGTAAAATCTATAGGCTTACGTATAAACTTATTCCGATCTCCTTTTTTTATTTTATGTCAGAATTAAATTGAATTGGATGTCTGAAGATATTTTTTTTATTATTTTGATGTTTCGCGTGATGGGCACAAAGTATGACTGTAAAACCGACTGGGTGTGGAGCACTCGAGGAGATGAAATATTTACTTAAATTTATATTTCCATTTCTTCGCTCTGGTGTCGAGGTAAAGCGCGGCGTTGAGTCTGCCATTCAACACGCAACACTAGGTTCCCTCTGCCTGCCCTGCTGTGTGCGGGATACAGCGTGAAGCTGAAAAAAAAATGTTTTGCGTCGCGAACTTTTCAAATTTTTAAATATAGTGGAAATTTGCTTGATGAGTCAAAGAACTAAAGAAACATCTACGAATCTGATCTAAATATCAAGCTGTCTGACTTGACTAATGACTTACTTGTTTAGTGAGTACTTGCGGATACTATAAAAGTATCATATATATATATATATATATATATATATATATATATATATATATATATATATATATATATATATATATATATATATATATATATATATTAATTAAAGACAACGAAAGTTTATTCTTTTGCGATGTTCATAAAGAAGAAGTATTGAAATTCTCGAAGGCAAATATGATAGAATTGCCAATAGATTTGTAGTTTTTATCGTAATTTAAGTTTAAGAATAAAATATACCTTTCAAATAAATGTGTGCTTAAGATATTGAAAATATAGCTTATACACTAAATTTTATTATAGAATTTATTTATATTTTAATATTTAATGAACATACAAAAACAAGACCAGGAAAATCATATTTGAATATCACAATTTTCCATCATTACATACAAAGTGGATAAACAAACAAACATACAAATGTAATCATTTCAAATTTTCTCAAACGTAAACATAGGCGTGATGTAAATAGCATTCACCGGCCTTCGCCAGTACAGAATGGGCAACGTGAACCGGTTCCGTACACCGTAGTTAGAGACGTAGCTCATAATGTATGTATAAGACATTCGTATTGTGTCACCGATGATGTCAGCCGACCATTTTTATATTTAGGCCATGATCGAGCTGCTTCGACACATTGAAGATTTAGAAGCAATGTGCAGTTATATATATATATATATATATATATATATATATATATATATATATATATATATATATATATATATATATATATATATATATATATATATTATGTGTGCATAATAATATATTTTTTAAGTTCTTTGATTTTCACGATTATTACACATTTTAAATGGAACTATTTTAGACGGATTAATCGTTGTAAAAGTACACTTTGCAGTCTACCCGTGGCCACGGACTACTGCAAAGTGTTCGAAACATCGAGTTTCCAAAATGTAAAATCTTAAATGTACGCGATTAAGTATTACTTAGTTTAGTTGCTGTTTTATGTTGTAAAATTACAGCTATTGCTAAATGTAATTTCTTTCGTTGAAAATAATGAAACTAAAGGATTCCTAGCGCAAAACTGATGCTGTAAGTTTAAACACTCACTCCATTGCTGAGGTTGGATGACTCCTATATATTCACAATATAAGTAATGCAATTAGTTTTTTTGTTTTATCATGTATAACAGGCAGGAGACACTACGTGTTGAGTGGCGCAACTCAACACCGCGACCTGCTTCGTTACAATTGTAGGAACAAATGAGATGATATATTTCTTGGTTGTACCCTCCTGTCGGAATGAACATGGTAATAATCTGTTTATAAATGAAAATTGAAAAATTCCATATCTTTAGCAGAGCCTGTGCAATTGTTAATAGAACAGCTATTGCAGGATTTTATCAGGTCTGTCTATCTCGTGGGCAATCTGCCCCATTTGCACAATTAGTTACTTTGGAAATTTCTGCTTAAAAACAGTTTCATCTATTTGCACAATTGACGAAAAACTTTGCTTGATGGCGGGCTCTTTTAAGGTGGTAACGGCGAGGAGTTCATTTAATTCTCAAGACTTCAACACCACATTTAAGAGACGTCAGTCTCCACACCACCCACATATTAGGCTGGATCGTGCATGATTCAGCTCCATAGGAGAGAGGAATTAATAAACACACTATTAATCAAACGTTGGTATTTTTGTTTTTGCGGCGATATTTTCATATTATCTTAAGCAGATTCTGCATTAGTACATCTTTTCCTCCTTACAATTACAGTATTTGAAGATGAAGCTCTGAACAACTTGGCACTTTGCTATTTTGCTCGCCCTTTACATTCAAAATTCTACTTTTTAACAAAGTTACAGCTGCCTGTCTTAAGGAGCATTAGAAATCTCTGACAGTTTGTGGGTACAACACTAATATATTTAAATTAAATAGATATAATAATAAGTAAAGAGAAATATTAAGAGTTTTATTGTATTCCCTCTACCTATCCTGTTACAAGTGGGATATATTTTATATCCTACATTTTGCAAGGTAGGTAGCGCAAGCCTAGTGTTAAGACATCCGCTTCCCAATTTCCCCCGTATGGAAAAATTCCCCCTGGAATATACAGCGGGTTGAGTGGCGGAACTCAACGCTACATGTTGCCTGGACATCAGGGCAAAGAAATGAAAATATAGAATATAAATAATTATTAGTAAAGAACCCCAACCACAGGATAATGTTTTGAATATTACTAATAAACAACACTGTTTTCCTTCTCCAACAATATCTTTTACCATTTTTCAGCTTTTTACTAGATGATACTAAGTCCTTTAATGTTACAGTAGTTTCATATAATGGTCGTATTTAATGCAAGTACGCAATAAGCTTAAGATACGAGGTAAAAATTTGAACACATTGTTTTTTTCTCAGCCTTTGGCAGGGACCCAAAAACGAGGACATTAACTTTATCCCCAAAAGCGTAATAAGTTATAAGAATATTTTTTTACATTTTTTTTGGATAATTCATGTTAGAATTATGGTAATCATTTGGAATGGTTGTACGTACACGTATATGTATATATATGCAGATTTTAAAGAATTTCTCAAATAGTTAGAAGAAAAAGTAAGAAACGAGCGGCGTTGTATTCCGCCACTTCGCGGAAATCGGAAAATGGAGGACGGAAATGTTTTAAGATTAGGTTCCCAGGCTTACTCTGCCTACTCTACTATAAAAGGAATACAGTGTGAAGATAACAAAAAAAGTAAGAAACGTAGGAAGTGTGTCGCTGTAATTGTCTTTAGTAACTCATAGCCCTACAAAGACTATTTTACATAGATGAATATAAAATATATAATATTAATTCTCAAACTTTCCTATATTCGTATATTATTTTATTATAAGTAATTTATAAGTAAATTAACTTTTTGAGTGTGTAAGGTAAATTTACAAAACGATAAATACAGATTGCAGTTTTTAACAATGTATGATATTTCATAGTTTTCTTATTAAACTCACGTCACGTTTGTTCCCACGATATATTTTCTTATTTCTTTAACAATTATGAATCACAACAACAATAATAAATAAAGATAAAATATTATAAATAATAACTTATTCAAAGATATTCATTAAATGTCGTTAAGAAGTTTTATCTAGAAATATTCATTATTACTACAACGTTGCTAGTCACAAGGAGCTAATTATATGAGTCATTCTCAGAACGTAGCTTGGCTTGTTACATGGGTGAGCAAATCAAACGGAAAATTAGGTCCGCTACCAGTCAATAATTGTTGACTAACGCCCAATATTAATAATCTATCTCCAACGTCAATCTTAGATTGTTTCATATAACTATCCAATCTCTAGATTGGATAGATATATGAAACTACCTAAGATTGACGTTGGAGATAGGTTATTAATATTGGGCGTAATACGACACAAAACGTGACTTTTTTTCAGCTTCACGCTTATATATCGCATATAGCGGGGTAGGTCTAAGTATAAAAGTGGTGTTAAGACACTTCGTTCCCCAATTCCGCCTAAATCCTTAAGAGACATTGGATTTTTAATGGCGGAACACAACGCCTTGATATCAATCCTTATTAAATATTTCATTTCGTCGAGTAGGCAAGACCCATTCATCGGAGACGACAACCAACTACCCTTTGTCGATAGATTACCTCTTTCAGATAGTCCATATCGGCCCAAGCCCGTGACGGCCATCAGTCAAGAGTCAGCGAGATCTTTAGATGTCCAATGAATGTGACATACGTGCTCTACGAAGTTTACAACGGAATCTACTCAATCCAAGAGACGACTCGCTCCCTGACATGATCGCGATATACAAGTGCTTCTACCCCAATGGATTCCTCCAACACTGTATACCTAGTTCATACGGAAGCAGAAAAAGGGGACCTTATCAAAAAATAATGTGGAAGGGGGATAAACATCACCAAATCTCAGGGACTTACATTCGAGTCCATAGTAATCATCGAAACTAAGGCCATCAAGAGTATAGGTTCATTCGTTTCAATATAGTAAAACAGAACATCAAAATGGCTATTTCCTACAGAGATGAGAAACTAATAAGAATATTGCAAAACCAACTAAGTGCTCCACTGATTGACGACTGACATCGGCCAACCCGAATATTGACACGAAGGAGCGCAGAACATTTAAACTTTAGACCGAACACAAAACAAAACACAGGAACAAGAAAGGCACGGACGACAAAAGTCTTTGGTTCAACTAAAAAAAACACATAGTCTCCAGGTTCCCTTTGCCTACTTACTTAAAAAAATATATAGCCATTTTATATAGTAACAAGTACAAAAGCCGACAGAATCCTATTAATCTAGATAAGCTTTATATAGAAAAAAAATTGATATACATTGCGTGAGCTAGTGTTGCGCAGTCGTTAAAAGTCTGGACGCAGGCCAAAATCTGAAGCACAAACATGCGTAAGACGCTGGAGCTGGTTTTTTCTAATAATATATGTATATTGATTTTAGCATAAATATATAAGAAATTGGAAACTTTATTTGATCGTTCTTTATATAGGTATTTTTCCCGTCTCTGCCCAGGTATAGTTACGATCTATAAAGAACATCTTTAATACTCGTATAATATTTTTTTTCTATACTGTTATCATATACTCGTGCATATCGAGTGTATAGAGGCCAGTCGTGGCGCAGCGGCACAAAATGTCACTGTAAAACCGACTGACTGGTTGTGGGTTCGGTCCCCACTCGAGGAGATGAAATATTTATTTAAATTTATATTTCCATTTTTCGCTCTGGTGTCGAGGGAAAAGCGCGGCGTTGAGTACTGCCACTCAACACGCAATGCCTCCAGAATTCGGCAGATAATGGGGAACGGAGTGTCTTATGACACTAGGTTCCCTCTGCCAACCCTGCTGTGTGCAGGATACAGCGTGAAGCTGATTTTTATGACCATATACTCTTATGTATATTGATTGATTTTAGCATACATATTTAAGAAATTGAAAAGTATTTGTTATTCGATATAATTACTTCTCCTGTCTTTGCCCAGGTACGACCTACATCGTTAATATACTCTAAAATTTTAAAGCTTTTATTAGCTCGAGCTGTCACTATGCGATAAAATCTTAGATTCTAAATTATATGCACTTCTAATTGTTGTATGTTGTTGTTATCATGACATTTGGCAATTATATGAAGATTAGATGATAATACAATACCATCGAGCTGGTCTGATGATGAATTTGGAAGGTAGCTGATGGAACCTTTGACTTCGTACTAGTAAACATATCGAGTTTGTGCTCATTACATACATATTTATGCGTTCCGTTGAAATAAGTGGATTTTTAGTTTTTTAAACTATATATTAACTTTTTAACTATGTAAACAACACCGCCTTAAATTTCGTACAGTAAGGACTTTGAGATTCTTCTGTCAAAATTCAACTTTTAACTTAAATCATAAAATTGATAGTGAGAATAAAATACACAAAGTAAATTGTTCACAACATATATAGTAAGACTGTTTATACGATAATTATATTGAATTGACACCTCGAAGGTGAGAAGTGTCTGTCCCCACGATTATTATAGATTTGATTCCTGTGCGGTGAAAAATATTATTTTTTAGCTTCACGATGTATCCCGTCGTAGGTTAGGCAGAGGTAGCTAAATGTAAAGACACTCCACTATCTATTTTCCGACGAGTTCTGGAGGCTGCACTAGTGCGAAGAAATTAAAATCTTCAATATTTTGTTTCTTAGAGTGGTAATCGAACCCACACCCTATACGTTTACACTTGTTACCACGACTGGCCTTAAATGAATATTTTAAATATTTTTTTATGTGTTGTATTTATGTGTAATATATAGAAATATGATCAAGTAGCTATCAATTTATGATACAGAAAATGATCTCTAGAAATTAGTTTAAGGGAGTCGTATTAACAGACATCAAAAAGTTTCAAATTTAAAATTTTACGATTGTCAATCTCTCCGAGCCATTTTTATTGCATATACGATACTATTTCAATTTAACTGTTGTTGAATAACATTTTCTAATAAAATTGTTTTAATAACAGTAGCAAATAAAATGATAAAAACTACTATACTGTAACAAGCATGAGACTGTTAATGTGATAGGTTGTGGGTTCGATTCTCATTCGAGGAAATTAAATATTTAAAATAAATAGCTTAAATGTTTAGTCCAGTTCTTTTATCTATATGTATATTGAAACTTATATAGTTATATTTATTGCTCATCCGTCCTTGCATATAAGGAAAACAAAACAAAGTCATTTTATCTATTCACGACGGTCGTATAAGAGAAAACGTGATTGCCTATTATTTTTTACGACAGTGAAGACATTAATTAAGGTACTCCTTTATGGAAGAAATAAAGAAAATTAAGAAAATCACAAGTTTTATCAAGAAGTTTAAATTTATACTAAAAAATATGTTAAACATACTAAATACTAAGAAATATTGCGAAAAATTGATTTTTATTATAGACCGGGCTATATAAAAATATAATAAAACAAATACACAAGTCAATATATTTTATAACTAAACTTAAATTACTAACTATAGACAATAAAAGTTAGTTAAATAGTAAGGCGGGAAACGTACCAATCTCGAACACCGCCAGTAGGGTGGCCAGAGTCAAAGCAGTAACACTTCGGGCCATTTTAAAGGGTGTATTCGAATATTTAAATTGAATATAAGAAATAAGATACTGTGCGGGTAAACTCTCGCGGCGTACGATCGAGACTGAAACGTCGACCCACTCGCCGACAGCGCGTCGCCGACGGACGAATTTACACGTAATGTAGGGTATACCGGCTTTTAATAATATAGGGATAATCCTGATTCATGTACATATTTCAATCATATTATGTGTAATTTAGGTGACAAATTGTAATTTATAAATTTTATATGACATGATGTATATATATCCTTAAAAGGATGATGAAAAACTAAGATCTTAGCAAAAAAGTAGGCAGAGAGATCCCTGTTTTAAGATACTCCGCTCTCTATTTTCGCAATATTCTGGATGCATTGCGTGTTAAATGGCGAACTCAACGCCCCGCTTTGTCTCGATGCTAGAGCGAAGAAATGAAAATATTAAATATGAATTATTTATTTCCTTGAGTGGGAATCGAACCCACAACCCGTCGTGTTTACAGTCACACGCTTATGCTTATCCTTCGCCTATTAAAAAATATGATGTCATGAATGCCAAAATATATATTTTTTAACATTTTTTAAAAACACATATTATACACATAGTTATACTCTTAAAATATTAATAAGCTGCCTTAATTGACAATTATGCTGAACGAGCTGTCGCTTCAGTTTTATTCTATTAGAGGAATAATCGCATTTGTAGAACAATTGAATTTATTATCAAAATCAACTTCAAGTTGTATCCCTCACACAACTGGATAGGCTAAGGGAACCTAGTGTTAGACACTCCTTTCCCTTTCTTTTTCCACCGAATTCTGGAGGCATTCCGTATTGTCTTGACACCAGAGCGAAGGAAAGAAAATATAAATTTAAATGATTATTTCATTTCTTCGAGTGGAAATCAAACTCACAATCAGTCGCACTTTGTTCACGATCGGCCTCAGAACTTATTATCAACTGTTTAATAATATAAAAAAAGTAGATAAAATTAATTTAATTGTTTCGAAAAAAAAATGGTTCATCTACTTTTCTCCTAGTCATAATAAACTACCACACACAAAAGTCAGGAATAAGACTATGTCAGGGTTTTGAACATATCCGGCTAAATTTAAAATTATCTTATGTTGTATGGTATAAGGTAGTAGTGTAGTGTAGGTTCAAATATCGGTTAATCAATTTTATAATTTTTTTTTTAATTATTTGTTAATAATAACATTTGTCATTATACGTTAATGGTTGTTATTTGGTAATTCCCAGTTCCATTCTTGTTTAGAGTTCTTGAAGGTGTGAATTTTTAAAACATATCTTTTTTAGCTTTACGCTGTATACAGCACGATAGGCTAGTAGATAGAGGGTACCAGGGAACCTAGTTTTAAGAGACTTCGTTCCCCATTTACCACCAAATTTTCGAGGCTTTCCGTGTCGAGGGGTTAAACTCACTCAAAGCGAGAAAAATAAATTCCTAAATATTTCATTTCTCCCAGTGGAAATCAAACCCACAACCTGTCACGTTTACAGTTGTATGCTTGTGCCCCTGCGCCACAACTGGCCCTTTATTTATATTAAAATATTCTACGAAGCAAGTATATTTTATCAAATAAACATATGTAATGCAATGTCGAGAAAAGGGGTGTGACTGTAACGTGACGGTTGTGGGTTCTATGCCTACGAGGGAATGAATTATTGTTTATTAATTTATTCGCTCTGGCACCAAGGCAAAGAAAGATCCCGGTGTTGAGTTCCGCCACTCAACTCTCAATACGGAGTATCTTAGCTCTAGGCTCGCTCAGCCTATTCTACTAATGTGCGGGATACAGCGTGAATCTGATAAAAAAACATACAATACACACAACACAGTACTAACATATACATATATATATTTATATTTTTTTTATGATACGAAAAAGTATAACAACAGTATTACGAATTATCGAAAAACTTTTCTTCTTTTCTCGAGATGACGATGTTTGTATCACGTAAATTTTTATTAGTATACTAAAAGTACATAGTAGTTTATATTTATAATATTTGTTGTTTTTACTTTATATACTTTGTTGTGTGTACATGTTCTACCTTATCGGGTAGTAATTTTTTTTATTTTTATTACTTATTTTTTATAGAGGCCAGTCGTGGTGCAGGGGCACAGAGTGTGACTGTAAAATCGACTGTTTCTGGTTCGATCCCCACTCGAGGAGATAAAATATTTACTTACATTTATATTCATTTCTTTGCTCTGGTGTCGAGGCAAAGTGCGGCGTTGAGATCCGCCACTCAACACGCAATGCCTACAGAATTCGGCAGAAAGCGGGGAATGGAGTGTGTTAATACTGGGTTCCCTCAGCCTACCCTGCTGTGTGCGGGATACAGCGTGAAGCTGATTTATTTATTTATTTTTTATTATTTGTGTTGAATAATGGAGCTTAACGCTATGTTTAGGAAAAGCAAAAAAATATATTTGTTAAATTTTCCCTGAATGGAAATCGAACTTGCAACCTTTCTGTTTACCGTCAGACGCTGACCCACAGCCTTACGACGGCCTCATTATTTTTATAATTTTTATTAGTCAATGAAATCGGATTATCAATTCATTTGATTACTTAAAGATAAATAAATTAACCGCAGCTCAAAAAGTTCTCACCACCACCACCATCTTAGAATTTACCCATGTAAAGTCAACATGGAACAAAAAAAATTTTTTGTTGACGGTTCTAAATACAGTAGAAACTCTATTATCCGGCCCACAATTATGTATAAAATTTGCAGCGCACTCAAATATCCTATAGAATACTATCCGTTGATCTGTAATCATAAAAAAAAATGTGAAAACAGAAAATTTCAAAGTGTATCAGGCAAATTAGAAAATTATTAATTGTTTTTTTTTTATTAATAAAATAAAATATAGTAAAACAATCTTTTATCTTTACACACTAGGTTCCTACCACTGCCCTGCTGAGTTCGGATTACAGCATAAAGCTAAAAAAAATCTTTTCACACAAAAATCTACAAAAAAAATTGGATTATACGTCTTTCTGAGTCAAAATACATAGTACTTATATAAAATAGTTATATAACTTTTTTTATATTTAAATACCTTTGAGCAAAATGGAATAATAGCCATTAATCACTGCTACAGCTCATACTTTGTGCGCGATTCATATTAGGTATTGGTCAAAACAAAATGACTTATTGCGAAAGTCCAATTCGTGTAATATTAAATCATGTTGTTTTACATATTATAATGAAACTTACTAGCAACTTATAAAACTAAAATTTTATAATTTTGTCCTAGAATGTACTTTCAAGGGTCTTTCAATTGGTGATTTTAACTTAGTTTGGATCATTAAATTCCTTTATTTTTTTGCTTCACGCTGTATCCCGCACATAGCATGGTAGGTAAGAGCCTAGTGACGTAGACATTCCGTTCCCATAAAGACACTTTCGTTCCACGCTTTCCGCTAAATTCTCAAGAACTCAACCGCTACCCAGAGCCAGAAAATGAAAATATTAAATAATAAATTTCTTCGAGTGAGAATAGAACCCATAACCTATTGTTACAGTTGCACACTTGCACCCCTGCGCCACGACTGGTCTCCAACTTTACACTGTTTAAATTTAAAATATTGAACCTCATGTTTAAAACAGAAAAGTCACTAGCTTCTAAAACCCTTATTTAGGAGTTAGTAACCCGTAAAATGTATAATTAATTTATGAATATTATCAATAAAAATACTTTTTATTTATATTTTTTGATTCTGAATAGTAGAGCCCCATAGTACTAACAGACTCAACGCTAGTAACTGGTGTCAAGAAATAAGGTTAACTGAGTGTAATTTGTAGGGAGCCATTTTGCACTTTCTCATTAATCTCAATCTATCATTCGTTGCATCGGCGACATTTTACTAACTGAAAAAATGGTAGTAAAAACGATGTATTTTTAATATCTACGTACTTATTCGTATTTTTAAATTAACGTTTTTCAATGGAGGCCAGCGGTGACTGTAAACGCGATAGGTTGTGGGTTCGATTCCCATTGGAGGACATTTATTATTCAATATTTTAATTTTTTCGCTTTGGTGTCGAGGCAAAAAAAAAGCGTTGAGTTTCTTAACACTAAGCTCCCTTTTCCTACTCTGTTACATGCGGGATTCAACGTGAAGCTGAAAAAAAAGGTGATACTGTTAGTATTAAACTATTCTTATAATTAATTTTAAATTATTCTTACACAACGATAAAATGAGGCCAGTCGTGGCGCAGCGGCACGAAGTGTGACTGTAAAGCCGACTGGTTGTGGGTTCGATCCTCACTGGAGGAGATGAAATATTTACTTAAATTTATATTTCCATTTCTTCGCTCTGGTGTCGAGGTTTTGAGTTCTACCACTCAACACGCAATGCCTCCAGAATTCGGCAGAAAGTGGGGAACCGAGTGACTTAACACTAGGTTCCCTCTGCCTACCCTGCTGTGTGCGGGATACAGCGTGAAGCTTATTTATTTATTTTTACGAAGATAAAAAATATAAAAAAAAGATTTCACATCTAAACTATTTCAAATATCACTATATTTTGTACTATAGCCACAAGTATAGACAGATAGAATTTAGTATTATGCATTTCGTGTTTATTTTAAAAGTTGTTTCAGCTTCCAACAGTTGAAGCCATTTATTTTACAAGTGCTCTTTGTCCTCTAATAGCGTTAGGGTAATAGAACGTTGGAGGGTTCAACAATGTATACGTATTTTCTCGACGGCTGCCAAATAAGTTCAGGAATTTGAGGTCGAGTAAAGTTCAACGGGATTTTGACTTTTTTTAATTTGTACGGTTGTCATCACACGTTTTTAGGAGAACATTTTTATTATGTATTTATTATTAAGGTTACTAAGCATGTCTAGATTTGTTTACTCTATGCTGGATCGATCTATGGGTGATATAAAAAAAATATTTTCTATCTCATCAAGTAGCACAATCTTATCAAATTACACAATTTCGTATTTGTATACGATCAAATTCTGTAGATTAACTAAAAAAACCTGTCATAATCATAAAATAAGCCTAAAACCCCAAATTAAGACATTATTAGTAAACATATGAATAATTAAATCAAAACAAAATCAAAAGGTCGTCAAGGGGCAGTGGTACACCAGACACTTAACGCGACAATTGTAGGTTCGATAACGAATCGGAGAAATAATTACATTTAAATTGTTTAATTACTCTCTTCTAGTAAATTAGTTCCAATCATAGGAAGAGCGGTGTTAATTTCCACCAATACCTTGAAAATTGTGCAGAAATTAGGGAACGGAGCGACTTAAAACTAGGTTCCATCTCTTCTTCATCCTGGCATTAATCTCGGCGTATGTTGCCAGGGTCTGCCTTCCTGCTTAATCTACTCCACTTCGCTCGATCCTGGGTGGTCAGACCATTGGCTCTCATGTCCTGCATCACGACATCCAACCGGCGTTTCCTTGGGCGTCCGGAAGGTCTAGCTCAGTTAGCTAGGTTCCATCTCTCTAATCGGTAAAACCAACCATAAAACGAAACCTTATCTTCAACTCAGTCAGACGAAGTATCATTAGAAATAAAAGGTATAAATAAATATAGGTCAAAAGCCAATAACATAAAAAGTCCAAAGCGTCGCGTTAAGCGCCTAAGTAATCTGCTTAGAACTCCTCCAGCCATTGGACTTAAAACGTTGAATAAATCATAATAATGGCTCCATTACCGACACTCAGAATATATGCTCGATATTTCCTTTACGTTTTTAAGGAAACCTTTTTAACTTGTCAATATTAAAATGTATGAACATATTTTTTTTTTTTTATTTTCACGATTATTACACACTATCATACATTTTAAAGTCAGCTGTGTGTGAGCATACTGTGGATAAACTCAGCCACTACATTAGGTTTGATAAACCCCAAATCCTCGCTAAGGAAAACAGGTACATACCTAGAATGATCTCCGAGGCTAGTACAAAACATTCTAATTTCAATAGAGGGGATGGTGGAAACTTTCCACCATCTGAGACCCACTCTTAAGTGGAATATCATTGAAGTCTCGAACCCACCATACCAGAGGGCAAGACTACTATCAGCTCATTCTGCAGAAATCCAGGGCAGTACGCGAGGCAATTTAGAAATCGTTGGCGGTAGTTTGATATAATAATTATGTCAACTGACAGACGAATGCCGCCTCAGTCTACCCGTGACCACGGACTACTGCAAAGTGTTCAATGTTCATCAGGTTTCCAAAATGTATAATCTAAAATATACGCGATTAATCCGGTTAAAATAGTTCTAAGTTAAAAGTCAGGTTTTTTTTTTAAATAATTTATTTTACGATTTAAAGTGATAGGTAGACCTTAAAAGGCTGCTTCTCAAGTAAGCGGTTGTCTTATGTAAAACTTTAAACTTAATTAGGTATTATTCTGCATACTAACATTTTGGCATATTGACAAGAACATACATAAAAAATATTCGGGCGAATTGGGAACCTCTCCAAAGAGAGAGGAAGTATTGAAGTCAGTTGAAAATGAGAACATCCTCTATTTTTAAGTTGGTTTAAAAGAAATGCAACGTTGAGGAATCTCACTTCTGACACCCATTTTAACAATATTTTCCTTGTAACTATTACTATATAACTATATTTTTTACCAAAAAAAACAACTTGTTAAATTTTTACCGGATCCCATATTCAGAACATAACGGAACTTTCACCAAACTATCCTTGAAGTATCCTGTCAAATAAAAAAAAAAGAATTGATTGGCGTGATATTGAGTTATTCGTCCATTAAGATTTACGTGATTTTCTCATAGATACCATTGTCACAAATGGATCAAAAAAAATGGGACCACAAAAAGTACTATCTTTCAAATAAAAAAAATCATCCAAATCGGTGCACCCAGACAAAAATATATTACAATTTAATAATTTAAACTTTTAAATTGTATTTTTTTTTATTCAGCATTACACTTTATCCCGCACACAGCAGGATAGGCATAGGCAAACTAGTGCTAAGACACTCCATTCCCCACTTTCCACTGATGACTTTTCGTATTATTACGAGTTGAGTGGCGGAACTCAACGCCGCGCTTTTCCCCGTTACCTAATTATTAAAAAGCTTGATGAAAATATTAATAATAATAATTTATTCCTTCGAGTGGGGAACCCACAACCGTCGCGATACAGTAACACCTTGTGCTCATACGCCACGATGGCCTCAATTTTTTTTTAATATAAATTATAAAGTTAGTAATATTTAGTATTTACATCCATATTTTCTTATACCACTGCAAATGAGAAATCGTATAATTTGCGTTGGCTCGCGTTTTAATAGCTTGGCTGTGAACTTACACACAATAGGTTTCCGTGCCCTAGATCGCTGTTTGCTATTAAAGTATATTAATAACTGAACTATTATAGTGGGCAAGTTGGTTTTTTAAAATTTCTATTTTAATTTGTAAGCAAAATATTTTTATATAGCTAGTAGTAGTTTAATTTTTTTTCTACTTTTCTTTTTTTCAGCTTCACGCTGTATCCCGCTTATAGCAGAATAAGCTAAGGGAACCTAGAGTTAAGACACTCCACAGAATTTTCAAGGCGCTTAGTGGCGGTAGGAGTGAGGAGCTCACGCCGCGCTTTTGCCTTGGCCAGAACGACGAAAGGCAAAAATAATTATTCTTTTCTCCGAATGGGTATCGAACTCATAACCACTACGTTACAGTCACACGCTTGTATTGGCACTTGACGTTTATTACTTGATAATATAAACTTAATTTCTACTTAGTTCGTCTGTCCAATAAGTTGATAATAAATAGAAAGAAAAAATGTCAGTAGAATTGATAAAGTCAGTTTACTTCCATATGGAAATATAAAGTGTATTATATAGAAACAATGGTTTGTAACGTATTTGATATGCATGATTTACGGTTCGTTGTTTAAATTATAATGATTTCTCACTTTCAAATGGAAAAGAAAACAATTTCTAGTAAAAATCAGCATCACGCTGTATCCCGCGCACAGCAGAGTAGGCAGAGGGAACCTAATGTTCAGACACCCCGTTCCCCACTTTCCCCCGATTTTTACAAGCATTGCGTGTTGAGTGGCGGAACTCAACGCCGTTCTTTGCCTCGACACCAGATCGAAGAAATGGAAATATAAATTTAGATAAATATTTCTTTTCCTCGAGTGGGGATCGAACTACAACCACAATCGTCGCGTTACAGTCACACCTGTACCTATGGGCCACGACAGCCTCAATTTCTAGTAAGAGTCAGAAAAACTTATATTAAATTAGAAGTTTCACGCCGTATCTCGGATATAGGCATATAGGCAGAGGAAACCTAGTGTTAAGACACTTTCTTTTTCCGGCAAATTCTGAAAGCACTGTTGAGTGGCGGAAATCAACGCAGCGAAGAAGTTATTTAAATGTTATTAATTAAGGAGCATCGAGTTAAAATTAAAAAACATCGAGTTAAAAGTCATTTTTTTAATACCCACAGCACTTAGCTAACATTACATGGTCAACGAGGCACGGTGCCAATTACACTCAACTGTACTACTTCAGACAACTTTAAATTAGTTGCATATCATAAGAAGATAAAATCAGTATTTTTTTATAAAATAAATATTGTTTGTTAGCTTCACGCTGTATACATATAGAAGAGTAAGCCGAATGGAAATAGAACCTACAACCGTTGCGTTTACAAACACACGTTGTGCCATTTCGCCGCGGCGGCCTCTTCGAAATTGATCGGGAAAATAAAAATAATAATAATTATTATCAGCTTCACGTTGTATCCCGCACATAGCAGGTTAGGCAGAGGGAACCTAGTGTTAAGACACTCCGTTCCCCACTTTCCGTCAAGTTCCGGAAGCATTGCGGGTTGAGCGGCAGTTCAACGCCGTTCTCTGCCTCGATACCAGAGCAAAGAAATGAAAAAAACATTTATATTTTCATTTCTTTGCTGTGGTATCGACGTTCGTAAACAAATATTTCATTTCCTCAAGTGGAGATCGAACCCACAACTAGTCTATTTTACAGTGACATTGTCTACCCTTGCGCCATGACTGGCTTCAATATTTAAAAATAATAACTATAAGCATCTCTCTGAGCGAGAGTTGAATTCACGACCGTTATATTATTGCTTTTAATATAGTCAGTATTTTAATCTGTTGTCGACAAAATTAAAAGGATATACAAACATTTTCACCTTCCATTCACATATATAGATTTATGGTGTCATCACCTGTCAATTATTATATTCTGTTAAAGGCTAGCTATCATTCTTTTACCGTATTCGTTTTGTACTGGACGTGCTACGACTTAAATTAAGGTGTATTTTAAGTCATTTCTTTATTTTAATGTTTACTTTAAATGGACTGGATATAAAGGTTGGAAACATTTATATACCTGGTCCACAGTAAAAGCACAGAATAAATCAGGCTTCTTAGGCAACGCAATCAAAAGATGCGAGCGTGTTTGTATCGTTTTTGTTGCATTTTGTATAAAACTCCATAATATTCTTTTATATCACAGCAGAGTAGGCAGAGGAAACCTAGTGTTAAGACACACCTTTCCCCACTTTCTGCCGAATTCTGGAGGAATTGTGTGTTGAGTGGCAGAACTCAACGCCGCGCTTTGCCTCGACACCAGAGCGAAGAAATGGAAATATAAATTTTTAGTAAATATTTCATCCAACCTACATCCAGTCGGTTTTACAGTCACACTTTGTGCCGCTGCGCCACGATGTTTACTTTAAATGGACTGGATATAAGGGATGGAAAAATTTATATATCTGGTCCACGGTCCCTTAAAGCACTGAATAAATCGGGCTTCTTAGCCAATGCAATTAAAAGATACGGGCGTGTATGCACCGTTTTTGCTGCATTTTTTATAAAAGTCAATAATATTTTTTTATTCTCAGCTTTCCCTCAGCTTCAGGCTGTATCCCGCACACAGCAGGGTAGGCTGAGGGAACCTAGTGTTAAGAAACTTCGTTCCCCACTTTCTGTCGAATTCTGGATGCATTGCGAGTTGAGTGATAGAACTCAACACCACGCTTTGCCTCAACACCAGAGCGAAGAAATAGAAATATAAATTTTAATTAATATTTCATCTCCTCGAGTGGGAATCGAACCCACAACCAGTCGGTTTTACAATTACACTTTGTGTCCCTGCGCCACAACTGGCCCCAATTTTAAAATTCAATACTATTCATTAGTTTAAAAGTTGAAAATAATAATAATTATTATTTTTGAATGTGAGCGCCTATGTCCAGTGTGTAGCAGGATACAGAGGGAAATTAGTGTTAAGTCTACTCTGTACTTATTCTCCGTTCAGTTTTCGAGAAATTCCATGTGTGTTATCTTGTTTTCAGATTGAGTAAACGACACGTTACCGGTAGTTGGTTCGATTCCCACTCAATTAAATGAAATATTTAATATTTTCATTTTTTCGTGGAAACTTCTTTTCACAACACGCAATGCCTTCACAATTCCGTGGAGAGTGGAGGGCGGATTGTGTTAAGACTAGGCTCCCTCTGCCTATCCAGCTATATGCGGGATACAGCGTGAAGCTTAAAAAAAAGTTTTTTTTATATTAACAGCTATTGACTAGAAATAGATGAAATTTACTATATAGTACGTGTTTCTAGCACTTCGATATCAGGGAAGTAGGTCAACGCCTTACCTCCATTAATTCAAACCTGTAATGGTCTTCGCGGATAACGGATTTCATGAAAACACGAAGTTTAATTTACTACTTCATGATACCATCAAACACAAAAATAGGATATAAGAGCCAAGTTAAATATTGAATTATATGTAATTCTCAAAATAATCAGAGACATATATGTATATGGGTAACAGGTTCAATAGGCAGCAAGTTCGGAATTCACTTTGAATATAATTAAATCTCAAAATGTACAAGTTAGTATAATTCCAATTTGTATTTGTAAATATTGGATTATATGATTACATTAATAGATTTGGTTAGGTGGTAAAAAAGGCAAGTCAAATCTTGTGTTTGATAATCTTCAAATTTATAAATATTATACTAAAATATACTGCTAAGAATACAATAGTTACGCGGAGATGAACGCAGCATAATAAGGTGCAAAAAACCTTTCAGATTTAATAGTTTTGAAAAGTTTAACAATACGTAAGTAGAAAAAAATTTAGGAGTTAGCAACGGGAAGGCAAAATATCAAATAGAAAATTACCAATTTACAATAAAATAAACGACTACCAGGTGTGAAATTCAGTCTACAGTCTAGCAACAAGAAACCCAAAAAATTTTTATAGTTTATGGGTACATTTAATCGTGTGAATATAATGTTTAGGTTTAGTTGAGAGAGAAAATAGTATAGTGTATAGTAAATCCCAAATTTCCGAAATTTCAAGAAGTTTCTGTCATATTATGTCTTTCTGTCTGTCATATCTTTTAATTTAAGCATTAAATAAAAAAAATAAATTAGCTTCACGCTGTATCCCGCACACTGCAGGGTAGGCAGAGGGAACCTAGTGTGTTAAGACACTCCGTTCCCCACTTTCTGCCGAATTCTGGAGGCATTGCGTGTTGAGTGGTAGAACTCAACGCCGCGCTTGTCCTCGACACCAGAGCGAAGCAATGGAAATATAAATTTAAGTAAATATTTCATCTCCTCGAGTGGGGATCGAACCCACAACCAGTCGGTTTTACAGTCACACCTCGTGCCGCTGTGCCACGACTAGCCTCAATTTAAGCTTTAAAAATAATAAAATGAAACGAAAGAATTTGGGTAACTTTATACTTGATTTAGTTTACTAAGTCTTCGATCAACTATACTACTTGGTTTGGTTTGGTTCTTTAATTATGGCGTTTCGAGCGTGCCAGTTGAGCACATATCACTTCGCCAATGTCACGTTGTATGGAGAAGACACGTAGGAGGTTGTACGGTAAAAAAAAGAGATAATCACACAATAGG